>MU689077.1:15356-62322 GCA_026770625.1 Nicotiana glauca | reverse complement strand
ATCAGAAACCCAACAAAACGACGTCCGAATGACATGAAATTTTGCACACATGTCCAAAATCACCTAACGGAGCTAGTGGAATTGTCGGAATTCTATTCTGACTCCCGGATCAAAATATCACCTATCAACCGGAATCCGCCAAAATTCCAACTTCGCCAAAATAGGCTAACTTCTTCACCGGATCTCCAAAATTACTTCTGATTGCGCTCGTAAGCCTTAAATCATCAACCGGAGCTAACCTAATCATCGGAATTCAATTCCANCTTAACAAAATTACTCCAATTAAATTCTAACGCACCCAATACCGATGATGAAACATAAAGCAATACAATAAGGGAAAAACGGGACGGTAATACCTGAGACGACGGGTCGAGTCGTCACATTATACCTTTTCAAAATGGTATTAATGTACAAAGATTGGGAAAGTCCAAGCAGCTTCCTCGGTCTATCTCTATAGATATTTATTCCTAATTAATAAGTTGGTTCTCCCAAGTCTTTCATGGAGAAGTATTTAGATAACCAAATCTTGGTACTTTTCAATGCTGGTATATCATTCCCTGTGAGTATTATATCATCAACATACACTACTAAGATTGTGCTCCCACTAAACCTTTCTATACACACAAGGTTCTTTTTCGCATCTAACAAAATTAGACCTTCCAATTGTCTTGTTAAAGCAAATATTCCACTATAGGTTTTATATACTTTGAAGGTTCAACTAAACTCCATACTTTAATTTTCTTCATGGATTCTATTTCGGATTTCATGGCTTTTTGCCATTTCTTATAGTCAGAACCTTGTACAACCTCTTCATAGGTCTTAGGGCCATCATCATTATGATCAACCTCATTTGGTACACTATCTTATACCATTAGATTCAATCTAGTTGGTATGTGACATTCTTGCGTAGACCTTCTAAGAGTCTCTTGTACAACTTGTGCACCTTGCATTGGATTTGGTTGTTGTTCAATTTGGATTGGAACTGGTTCATTAACCTATTCTTGAACTACATTTAGTTTTTAAACTTCAACTGTTGAAGATGGCTACTTCCTTGTCAACTTCAAAAAATCCAAAAAAGGTTCTTCAACTTGTGCCCCGTGATCTTGATTTGTGTTGATTCATTAGTTTCTTGAACTTCATCAAGTTCTATTTCCTCACTATAAATTTCTTCCAGAAATTACCTTTCCAAAAAGGTTGCACCTGTAGTCACAAACACTTTATGGTCAGAAGGGTGATAGAACTAATATCCCATTATTTATTTGAGATACCCAATGAACCTACACTTATCAGATCTTGAGTCAAGTATATCATAATGCAGTCTCTTAACATAAGCTAGGCAACCCCAAACTTTAATGTGTTTAAGGTTAGGCTTACATCCTTTCCATATCTCATATGATGTTGTAGAGATTGAGTTAGTGAAAACTTTATTAAGTAAGTATGTTGTTGCTTCCAAAGCATATCCCCATTAATTTATTGGAAGATTAGTGAACCCCATCATAGATCTTACCATATCTAATAAGGTTCGATTTCTCTTTTCAGATACACCTATGTGTTGTGGTGTTGCTGGAGGTTTCCACTATGAGAGAATCCCATTCCCTTTGATATATCTAATAAAATATTTACTAAGATATTCTCCACCTCTATCAGACCTTAGTACTTTGATACTTTTACCGGTCTGCTTCTCTACTTTACTACGGAACCTTTGAACATTTCAAAAGATTCACACTTGTGTTTCATGAAATACACAAATCCATATCTTGACATATCATCAGTGAAGGTGACGAAGTAAGAATATCCACCTCTGGCTTGAATTTTCTTGGGCCCACAAACATCTGTATGAATTAGTCCCAATAATTCAGAAGCTCTTTCCCCACTTCCAGTAAATGGAGGTTTGGTCATTTTTCCTTTGAGACAAGATTCACAAGTTGGATATGATTCAAAATCATATTTGTCAAGGTACCCTTCCTTATACAACTTGTTAATTCTTTTCTCTCCAATATGACCAAGCCTACAATGCTAAAGGTATGCATGATTTACTTGATCATCTCTTTTCCTCTTAAGACTTGAAACATGCATAATCGAATTAGCATTCACATTAGGTAAGACATAAACGTCATGTTGGAGATAGTTATTCACATATAAATCATCACTATAATAAATAGAGCAAATACCATTACCTATATTAATGTGAAAATCATATTTTTCTAACATAGAAGCTGAAATTATGTTCGAAACAAATTTAGGAACGTAATAACAATCATCCAACATAAGTACTTTTCCATAGGCATTATTAAAGAAATTGATCCTACAGCTACGGCCGCAACTTTTGCACCATTTCCAACTTGTAGATTAACTTCTCCTTTCTTTAATTTCCTACTTATCTTGAACCCTTGCAACATTGCAGATATTATAACCACTTCTAGTATCTAATACCCATAGTGAAGAACTAGTAGTAGCTAAAGAAATATTGAAAACATTTTTCATTAATGTCTCACCTTGTTTCGTGTCCTTTAGAGGTGCAAGATACTCCTTGCAGTTTCTCTACCAATGCCATTTATTCTTAAAGTGAAAACATTCAGCATCATATACTGACTGCAAGATCAAATCTTCAGAAAGATCTTTGCCAAGCTTGTACCCCAACTTCTTATGTTATTCGGTAAGAACAATTACATGATTGACAAGGGGTCCAACTAGAGAGTTTTCAATATCCAACTGTGTATCAACCATCTTCTTAAGATATTCAGTGATTGCAATTGGATCCATATTCTGATGTTTCCTCTGGAGTTCAGAACTCATAGAAGCGAGAATGATGCGTTTAATAGCAAGGCATTTTTCCAAATATTTCTGATAAACCTTGGTGCCTTAAACATTATTCTCTGGTGGGATTATCTTTGCAGTCTTATCGATCACATCAATGAGCTTTTCATGCATGAGAACAATTCTCAAATTTCTGTACCAGTCATCAAGGTTTGGTCCTACCAACTTGTTGGTCTCAAGTATTTCACGCAGTGATATAACAGACATATTGGAAAATCTAAAATATAGAAAATAAAAGGCAATAATATAAGAACATATTTGCATATATCATAAAGACATGGACCTTTATCTAAATGATATTTCCACTAATTATTTTAATCTATTTACCCTCATTATAGTTTACGAAATCTTTATTTCTGTTATTGGAGTAAAGGAATCCTTTAAAAATATGTATGAGCTCCTTGGAAGTCAAGTCGTTTCTCATATATATTTTAAATGTAGGTACTCTTACCAATTGTATCCTCATATAATTTCCTTAAATAGCTCTATGTCAAATAGTCCCTTGGTAGTCAAGTCAATCCTATTGGCATAGTTGAGTTCAACCATCATGATAGCAAAGAACTTATTAAATTTTATACTCCCCCGGGTGGTCCAGGCGTCTAGTGTAAAATTGAATAATTCTTTCAATCCATACATCGAATGCAACAAATAATTTTAACATACTCTCGAACTATAAGTCTCCTAGTAGTCAGGCCGCTCCTTATAAACAAGAAATAAGTAAAATTATGACCTTGATGGATAGCTCTATAATAAATATATTATACTTTATTATTTAAGAACTCAAATTTTAGTAAGAGGGAGTTGCTACTGAAACAACTTTTAATAACATGAAGATCAAATCTTTTATAGAATGTGAATTTAGTTCAAGTTGTCTACATGCTTAATCCTAAATTAATTTACATCACATGTAATAAATAATTCAAAATTATGTAATAAACAAGAACGTGACATAAAAACAAAATTCAATATTCTTCTAACATGTTTAATCTATATATCACATATATCACAAAAAAGTAATTCATGCCAAAATATCATTATTAATTAACATCTCATGAACTAATAACAATTAAAAATAACTACATAATCATGTAACCTATTATAGATTCCCGTCGTATTTTATACAAAATTCCAAATTCAAGTTATGAACTATCTCTATAGTTATATGAATACATATTTTATCCACAACAAAATAATACCAACATTCAAACGATTTGACTATCGCACAAGACACATATATTATGGTTTGAACTCTTCAAATATAATATTAAAATATTTCATAAATAAATTTTAGACACAATAAACCACTACTCTGATACCACTGAAGGATAGCATATAGGTGTTCATAACATGCAGCGGAAGACAATAATAATCCTAGGAAGATCTTTTCGTGTTTAAAATTTATTTACATGTCAAAGATTGGATCTGAGACGTACCTGGTGAAGAGAGTCTTGTTTCAAAATTCTTCGATAGTACGAAGACTCTATGCGTATTCATACCGAGACTGATCCTTGCTATCAACTCTTTGTTCAATGAAACACGCGAACAAATTGAACGAAGAATATTTTGTTGAAAGTTTTCTCAAAAATCTCAACTCTAAGGTAAAAGAGCAAAAAACACTTTTCTTGTAATTGTATTTTCTCTCTTAGCTTTGTATTGTATTCTCACTTTCACAAAGTGGGTTTTCTTCTCAAGAATCAATCATACGACAAATTTTCTTCATCATGCTTTACATAGTATCACCTATAAACCCTTTTCCTATTTGGGTGAGATAATAATTTAATTAGGGTAAAGGTTTATTCCAAAAATAAACATCATGGATTATTTTCTAACGAAAATCAGAATCCCATTCTTAATAGGTTCGGTGCCCAACGTCCTTCCTAAGAACACTGACGTGATGGTTCTGTTAATGTCCAATTTCAAATTGGACTTTAAGAACTATTCCAAATAACATTTTATATTAAAACTACCAATACCATTCTTATGGGTTGAAGTAACCGGCGATTTTCACGTCAATCCAATTCTTAATTGGTGATAAATTAATCTTTATTGATAATTATATACACTTTATGTGCTAGCAAAGAATATAATAATATTTCACTTAGACTAATAACTAAATTTATTTGACTAATTAAATTCCTTAATTTAATTATCAAACAATAAAGTAATTAATCCTTTAGAAAAGATCAGAACACTCGTTAGTGTACGACCCAGTAGTAAATTGATCACATCAATATACTAATCTAGGGTGGCGTCTAGCAACACTCCTTAATGACCGGGTAGAATGAAGTATACAATTTACTCTCAAGAACCAGTAGAAGAATAATATAGTAATTCCTTCTGTCCTTATAGCTCTGGATCATCATAGGATATGGTTTAACTGCCAAATCCTAATAGGCGATCAACTATGTGTTCATGTCAAATATAATCGACCATGGAATGACCTAAGAAACTCATTTCTTCTTTCATTCAATTATCCTGGCTAAAGTCTTAGTTTGGTCGTTTATAATTTATGACAACATGGAGCTTAAAATCATTACCAAGAGTTGACAGATTCCATCTTGATTAATCACTAATTCTACAAGTATTTAATCTTACCCAATATCCTTTCAACTATCGCCCTAGGTGTTTAACCAAAAAATGGAATTTCGATTAAAGCTATAATTTAGAAGAACGTGGGTTACTGATAATTGAAAGAATATATAAAAGAAAGTAATTTAGATAGCAAGAATATGATCAAGAAAAACGAGTAGACTAAAGTATATTCAGATAGTGTTTTGTGTCCCTACAATTGATCAGCTACCTCCCTTTTATAGCTATTTTGAGAGATATGTGTTTTGCCTTTGTCATAATAAGACTATTAAGAGTAATTAAAGAAATTAAATACTATGTTACACAATAATTATATTTAATACAGAATCTCTAACGTATTCAACATTTAATACTCATTAAATAATGTATCTGCAATCTCATATAATGTCAGATTCATTCTCCTTGATTCCCGGATCTAAATGACTTGAATAGGTACGGGTGATGAGTCTTTTGAATAACTGTTCGTGCCTCTTCCTTTGTTGTCTGCTCGTATCTATTGCAACTCGTGCCTCCTTGTTAGTTGTGACTTTTCGACCAGTCTACGCGTCTTGACACATCATCTTTATATATAAACTCAATTTTTTTCAATACAGATAGTCCCCCCATTTGCCATTTATTCATTAGTTGAATATTTGGGAAGTGAATTTCATTAAAATGAGATTTTTTTCACCATTAATGCTATGAAACAATTGACGCTTCAAATGTCACTTCCATTTAATGCCCTTCACACGTGTCACCTTTCCATTAACTCTGTAGTTTTGCAGCCCTTTTCAAGGCTTTTCACAACTTCAATATTCACAAAGTATCAATTATCATTATTATGGTACTTTCATCATTAAACCTTTTCCTTCGATGATTACTTATCAATAAATATAACTTCCTTCTTTGTTTTTACCACATAAAGTTTATCGAATATTCAATCTCCCAAATCTTTGTTTGCTTCCTCTTTGTATCATCCTTCTTTATTATGTCTTCGTCAAACCCAAGCCCTAGGAGATTTCCTATACTCGATACCTTCCCTAATGCCCCCGTGAGGAGCAGAAGGGGAGGTAGACTTCATAATTTAGGGTCTGTTCGTGGTGGTTCCTTTGTCCCTTCATCTAGTTCTGGCCCTTCTTCTAGAACTAGGGGTTTGCTTTCACAAAGGTCTTCTTCAGGAGGTAAAGAACCTTCTGAACCTCTTCATGAACTCACAGTAGAAGAGATAGTTCCTATGAAACTATCTTTTTATCATGACAGAGAATCCCTTAGGAATCAAGTCTCTAGTTTAGACCGTGCTGACATCTATTCGACTCAGATTACAGAAATTTTGACTTCTGTAGTTCGTAGATACTACCATTGGAGTAGTGATTTTTCTATTATTATCCCTAATCCAAACCAAAGAATCACCTCCTACTTAACCGGATTTTCTTTTGTTTATACATACACATTCACCTTAAGGTTCAAACCAGCTATTGACCCAGTCATTCTTGAGTTTTGTCGTTTCTTCGATGTCTGTTTGGGTCAAATTGGCCCAATCATATGGAGGGCTATTGTCTGTTTGAGGCATTTGACCAACACCGCCAGTGTTCCTTTTACTTTTCCCTCATTTGATTCACCTTTACTCCCGTAGACTCTTCCGCAATGGTATTTTCACACTAGTAGCCAGGAGCAAGAGAGTTTTGGTGAGCCCCGAGGATGACAAAGACAGTGGCTGGTATGCCAGGTTTGTTGCTACCCCCACTGTTGTCTTAGTGGGTGAGGATAATGTTCCCTTCCCTGAGAAGTGAAACTTTACACGTTAGTCTTTTTTAACTTTCTCGGGCCTTTTTCCTTCAAGTTTGTCAACTTTTCTAATTTTGCTTTTTTTTAGCGACCATGGGAGTTGCGGAAAATCTTCCCAATTTTCATGATTGGGTAGAAAAGTTATTGAAGACCGCACCAATGGATGGCAGGTCTTGGAAGACACTTTCTAACCGTTTTGTTTAGAAAGTAAAAACTCATGGTCAAATTTCTTATTTTGTTTCATCATCCAAGTATATATTTTTTATGGCTCTAATTTTTATCCTTCTTTTTATCAGGATTTTCCATTCGAGGAGTCATTGTTGAGGCAGTTGCAGCTTCTCTGTCTCTTCGGGAACCCGTATCTCTTTAGAAAGGGCTCAAGAAATAGTCTTGGGTTCTTCAGCAAAAAGAAAAGCTATTGCAGAAGAAGACTCTGAAGAAGAGGAAGATGGGGACTCTTTGGTGTCAAGGTCGCGAGCTCGAAGACGCATCATTTCTAATGACGAAGCTGAAGCGTCTCCCCGGCAGTCTGTTCCTACCACCGAACCTATTGAATCCCTGGTAGTGATTTCTGATGATGACATCGCTCCCACTGATACTCATGAATCCATTGAACAACTGTTTATTAGCAGATTTGGTAGTGTAGGATTAGGGCCTGTTTTAGATGAAAACCCTTGGCCTCTTTTTTGACCCCCGTGTCTGTGTCTCCTTACTTGCCTTCCTTGCCAACCGCGGCTGTTTCTGTTCCTTCCTCAACTGTTTTCACTTCTTCTACTACCCCTCCTTCGATAATTCCTCCTCCAATCATTCATTACACTAAAGTTGGCTCTTCAAGTAAGAGCATTGCTATGAGGAGGGTAGTCATTGAAGTTCCTTGGAGCAGCAGGTACGGGTTTTGACCTCGGAACTAGTGGTTGAAACGGCTTCCTCGATCCAAGCATATAAAGAAAAAAATCATTTTGAAACCTCCTTCTCAGAACAACTATCCAAGGCTAGTGAGGAAATTAGAGAGTTGAAGGCTCTCTTGAGTGAAAAAGAGACTTACGCTGGGGAGCTCGTGCAAACTTTGACTCAAGCACAGGAAGGCCTTCGAGCTTCTTCTGATAAGGTGCGTACTTTAGAAAGCTCCCATACCTCTCTTCAAACTTCTTACACCGCTTCCTCGGATGAAAATAGAAAGTTAAGGAATGAGATTGCTGGCTGGGAAAGGGATTACGAGACCCTTGAGGAAGAATCTGCTTTTGAAGTGAGTTGGGCATTTTTGACTTCACGCCGTGATACCCTAATTGAAGATGGACAAGAAAATTTCAACTTAGAATCTAAGTTGGCTAAGATCAATGAAACTATTGAGAAAGCTCAGCAAACTCAAGATTTCCTTTCTCCCGTGGCCGAAGCTTCCGTGAATGTTAAAGTTGATATGGGTATCCCAATTCTTCCAAGCCCAGTACGAGCCTGTTTCTACAAGTCAATTTCAACCCGCAACTATTGATGCACCTACTCAAGTTGATACCGTTGCTACTGATACACCTCTAACTTCTCAGTGACTAGTTTTAATTGTTTGAATGTGCCACGACCCATACCGGCCCGGTCATGATGGCGCCTCTTGTGTAGACAAGGCCAGCCAACACAACACCCATATTAACCCTTTAATCATTAAGAGTCATTTTAAAACCTTTAATTAAAAAATATTTCATAATATAAGTCTGAATGAAAATGTGGAAAATAACATACAAGCCCGACATCGGGGTGTCACTAGTCATGAGCATCTATCAAGGTCTGAATATAACAAGAGTCTGAGAATGTGCTAAATATAGTAATAGAAATGAGTGGAGGGAAGCGGTGTTGCGAACGTCGTGCAGCCACCTTGTTAACTCCAATGATTCCGCGTATGAGCAACCAACACTCGCTACCGGGTTCTGAAATACCTGAATCTGCATACTAGGTGCATGGAGTAATGTGATTACTCCAACCCAGTAAGTAATAAAAGTAAATAAAGACTGAGCAGCAGGAAACAATGAATCCACATTTATGTTAACTCAATAAGCACAATAGGCTTTCAAATCAGAATACGAGTCAATCATCTCATTTTTAAAATCTATCTTTTTGGTAAAAATCATTTAAAATACCTTCCAACAATTTCAGTAGGGGTTTGATACCAATGGTAATAAGAGAGATAAAAATCATAATCGACCCCTCGGGAAAAACATAGTTCGTAAATCAGCCCCACGGGCAAAAACCGCAATCATAAACACCTCATAACTTAAAAATATCAGTGGAAATAACCAATGCCAAATAAGTGATTAAGTTATGAACATCTCATAAACCCTAGTTTAATAAAAGTTGGTTTAAAATCTTTGTTCAACATTTCGGCAGAGGCTAAATATAAAGAAATGAGCGAAAACAGTCACTAAATCAACATATTCAATAGAAACTCACTTTGAATAGGAGTGAAATCAGTAAGTTCATAAACAAGCCTCTCAGGCAAAGCATCACTCATGTGCATGAATATATCTATCGCCCCTCGGGCTAGCCTCTCTATCACTCGTGACTCATCTCTTACCAATTAATACTCACACTCAGCATTCACGCTCAATAGATACCATACAGTAACCGCTGCGGCGTGCAGCCCGATCCATATATCGTTGCGGCATGCATCCCGATCCATATATTTCGTCGACGGCGCTCATTAGGGGTGTACAGACTCCGGGATGGGCTCCTACAGCCCAAGAGCTATATCGCCACAGCGTGCAGCCCGATCCAACATATCGTTGCGGCGTGCTGCCCGATCCATATAACTATCGCTGCGACGTGCAGCCCGATCCGTATATATATATATATATATATATATATATATATATATATATATATATATATATATATATATATATATATATATATATATATATATATATATATATAATCCTCATAACTAGGCCCTCAGCCTCTCTCAGTCATTAGCCTCCCCATCAGACTCTCAATCTATCTCACTCATCAATCTCACAATCAGACCCTCAGTCTATCTCAGTCATCATCTCACGATCACTCGGACCATCAGTAAAATAGGGAACCCAGCCCAAAACAGTTTCCACATTTTTAAGAATATGGTGACAAAGCCAGATTTGAGTGATAAACAGGTTAAACATGACTGAGGATATGCTTTCAGACAAATAGAGTAAGGAAATATAGTAAAAATACCCCTAAGGGTCTTAACAAGTCGGCACAAGGCCCCAAACATGGCATACAACCCAAATATAATAACATCAAACAGTTAACTTTCAAATACACATTAAAAATGATCATTCGGATGGACTAGGTCACAATCCCTAGTGGTGCTCTATCCCACGCTCGTCATCTAGTATGTAAGTTACCTCAAAGTAATACAGCACTATGTAATCCGGGGTTTCAAACCCTCAGGACAGTATTTACAATCATTACTTACTTCGAACCGGAAAAATCTCTAGCTCGCGATGCCTTTGCCACTCGAATCGGCTTCCACGCGGGTCGAATCTATCCAAAATCAGAGCGAATATATCACAATATGCTAAGGGAATAAAGCCCAAGCAAAAACAAACAATAACTGGCATAAATCCCGAAATTACCAAAACCCGAGCCCCGGGCCCACTTCTCGAAACTAAGAATTTTTCACATCATTAGATTCCTCATCTACCCATGAGTTCATACATTTCAAAAGTTCTCAAATCCGGACCCAAATGGTCCTTCAAATCCCAAATCAAAAGTTCAATTTCTCAAGCCCTAGTTCTTCAATTTTAGGCTTAGTTTCCATGAATTTCTAGTTGGATTTCACAATATCGTCGAGTATTGAGTTCAAAAATCTTACCTCCAGGTGTTATCTCTTGAATACCTCTTTAATTCCCTTCAAAAAGCTCCAAAATCACCCAAAAACGGTGAAAGTTAGCTCAAAAATTGCGGACAAGAGCTATTAAAAGATTCTGCCCAGGCTTTAAAAGCCTTCTTCGCGAATGCGGTCCATCTCTCGCCAAAGCGTAGCACAAGATTATGTTGGCCATATTTTACCTTATGTGAACGCGACATGACAGTTGTGAACACTGCTTCTACATTTTTGAACTTCGCGAACGCGTTCTCTTCCACGCGAATGCGATTAATATCTGACCATCAGCCCCAAAACGTCTTTCGCGATCGCGTATCCACACTCGCGAACATGATGCAGCCTCACTCAAACCTTTGCAAACATAATGTGTAACCTTGCGAATGCGATGCTCACGAACCCCGGCCCTTCGCGAACGCGAGATTCCCCGCGCGAACGCGAAGGTCAAAAATTCCTGCAACTGACCTGCAATTTTCTGAAGTTCTCAAACATGCAACTAATCTGCTTAGCCTCCCGAAACACACCCGAGGTCCTCGGGACCTTAATAAAACCTACCAACATAGCCCATAACATCATTCAAACTTGTTCCAATCATCAAAATACCTCAAACAACATCAAATTACTCAAAACTCGTCAAATTCAAGCCTAAGTTTCGAAAAATTTCCGAAATACTCTTTCGATCAAAACCTCGACCAAATAACGTCCGAATGGCCTGAAATTTTGTACACACATCCCAAATGACATAACGAAGTTACTGCAACTCTCAAAATTCCATTCCGACAAAAAACTCACCTATCAACCAGAAAATGCCGAAATCTCACTTTCGCCAATTCAAGCCTAAACCTTCCACGGACGTTCAAAATGCATTCCGATCACGCTCCGAAGTCCCAAATCACCTAACGGAGGTAACAAAATCATATAAATCCAATCCGATTTCATATACAAATAAGTCAAATCCTTGGTCAAACCTTTCAAATTCAAAGTTTTCAACTGAGATTGTTCCTTCAAATTCATTCCGATTTTTCTTGAAAACCAAAACCGATGATCTACATCAGTCATAATACATTACACGGGGCAAGTCATGCTTGAGAACTGGCGATCAAGGTGTAAAAGCTGAAAATGACCGGTCGGATCGTTAAATCCTCCCCCACTTAAACACACGTTCGTCCTCGAACGTACTCGGAGTTGTTCTAAGAGCCAAGCAATCACTGACTAACCTTACCATACACATACCCGGGGGTGAACCTACGTCACCCTATCTCACATAGGTTCGATAACACAATATAACTGAAATTTCACAATCTGTTCTAGGCCATAAACCATATAACCACATTTCTGCCTCTAAACCCCTCAACACGATCCGAATCTCACCTTTATACTGTGGATAAGTCCAAACAAGCTATAACAACCATATTTGCTATCTCAGGAACAATCACATGATATACCACATAACTCAAACACTCGCAGCGATAACTTCTAATCACAGCAGATGCACATAACAACCGAATACTGATAGAAAACCTCTTTACAACTAAAGTCTCATTCCAACACTGCCATATACTACCAACGATAAATGAAACACGCAATAAACCATAACCATTTTTCTCAGATCACCCATTCATGAAACCACTTCTCCTCTAACAAATACCATAGCAAATTTTTTAGCCAAACCTCAATATTTATCCATCAAACATGATGAAATTGAATTTGTTTGTATTCATTAAGGACCTCAACAATCTCATCTAGTCCAACACAGTTACTCTAGTGACATGACACATCAAAACAGGCTAAAGCCACAACTTGTGCAGCCCGTGCACCAATAAGCAACAATCCGAACATACTCGCATCATGAAACTGACTCAAACGAAAAAGTTGTACCTCATGCTCACCACTACCATCACAACACATGGCTGAGAACCCATCTCACATCATAGAAATAGAACACACTAATATAACCCGCAAGGTCATATTTCCACATAGCTTCGCTACCATGCACTATCCTATCCAAACACTGCTTTACATAAAACACCTCAAGTCACTATGCTCGAAATCGACATCCACAATTGATGTTAGAACCAAAGTAAATCATTACACCCACGGTGAAACAAATGACATACACCACGCAAACCCGATAGGGCATAACCGATATGCCACTCACCAAGCAACTCCCAATTACTCTTCCCGCTCGACTTCCATTATGAAACTCTGATAGAACCGCACCATAAGTACCTATAACCAACAGATCATAACATCTCACCACACAGAAAGGTAACTCATCGATCCCCCTAATTGCTCATAGCTCAAATCAACCAATTCAATACATCCTTCGCCAACAATAACTCAAAGTCAAAAAACCCATCTCGATGCCGAACACATATCTGTATAGGTCTACCAATGGACCGATATCAACTCTAGTTACACACAACAGATAAATAATCCTTCAAAGGTCCACAATGACTGAATCATAGCACATACTAATATCTGACTAACTTACCCACATTTTGCCATCCACAACCAAAAGCCAACCTGCATATGAGAACTTCCAATCTCCAAGTCCAAAAAACACACGAATTACCATATCTGATCCCAATTTTGCCACTCGTATACATAACGCACCTCTACTACTCAATTATTCCATGAGAGATACTCTAAGATTCTTTTGTGCTGCCAAGAAAACTTTGAATATCAGCAGCCGATCTGACAAGAAGTGCCGTAATACTACCAAAGTACCATCAACTTAATCACATTGCCTCTTTCTAAAACATATACCCTTCTCAAATCACCTCAATTAGCGTTACCATTTCCTTAATCATCTGAGGATCATTTCTCAATTCATTTGAAACTCATTTCTCTATTTATCTCAAACTGCCCGTGCTGCCTAAGAATTTATGTCCTTCTATTCAAATCTGAACCATGACATTGCACATGCAATTCTCAATCTTACACAACATACCGCATAAATCGTATCATCCGCGGAAAGTATAAAAACTTATCTCCCTTTCGAGCCACAAATATCTACACACTCAACTAGTCAAGAACTTTCCATTGGTCCCATCTAGAAGAAAAATCACTATACATCCCATGCTTCGCATGCCCATATGAAAAATATACCTCTCTAACTGTGGTGGAAAATATCTAGAACTCCTCGGATTCCATTTGCACAACACTAACTCATCAGGACTGAATCCTTCTAACCGAAACGAGCTACGCATGACCCTAAAACCCAAGAGAATTACTGCAAAACACTTGTAGAAACTCATTACCTCGAACAAACACAAGGAACTAATCATATCCTTCCCTTACCGGTTCAGTATACTATCAAGCTACCCCACTTATCTGAATTTCTTTCTGATTCATCTTCAACTTGATATTCCCTCTTGTTGTAGCACCACAATTCCTCAATACTTTACCCTGAAGAACTCCTTACGAATCTAAATCTATTACCTTTACCTTCCTATTATTGATACATAGAATCTCATAATTAACATAGAATTACCACAAGTCTTGACCTCTTCCAATGAAAACTCAGTGTCTAACCACACATATAACTTTAAAGTACCTGATTGCTCCCTATAGAATCTTGAACACATTAGAACCATTCCCGAGATCACAACAACAAATCAATTCTATGATATGAACTACGTTTGACCCGATTCCTTTTAAGAATGTGTAGGCAATTGGTCCTATCGAAACAAAATCCAAAAGTCCCCAAACAAGAAACTGGGGCAGAAGTTGTGATTGTTGTAGGAAATCTGATTCTGAAAGTTGTAATTTTTAACCCAATTGATTTGATTTTGAGCCTTTGATACCCTTTCTTTCTAACGTTATCCAAAATCCCACGTTATGGTCCAAAGAAAGACCTTCTGATCAGTCTTCAAGAAATGCCAAGTCGAGCAAGTAGAGGTGAAAACCCTCCGATCCAAGCAGGAAAATAATGAAAAATAAGAGATTCTTATTGGTGAAAACCCTCATGGGCACAGTATGGCAACGGGAGCTGAGAGAAATGAAACAATGAGAGAGTCTTATTGGTGAAAACCCTCACAGGTACCTTAAGGTGAACGTAAGTTGAGAGATGAGAAAATGAGAGAGGTCTGTTGGTGAAAACCTTTCATGGCACCGCAGGATGAACAAGGTTAAGGTTTGGGTGAAGAAATCGGGTTATGGAATTTCGGGGCAACAAAGTATGGCAATTGAAAGTTGATTGGTTGGATAGATTGGGCCGATTAGTCCAAAATGCATGTCATGATCAATGATACCATCTGTTCCACTCAGATAAGTCCCTTTTCCTTTTTCTCTTTAGCAAGTCATCCAGTTTTGGATTTTCTTTATCCTTAGCTCTCAAGGTCATTGCATTTCATTTCTGGTGTTCTCTCAGATATTTCAATGTCAGTCTTGTTCAAAGCAAATAAGAAAGGATTTCAAAGCTCACTACCAGCTTACAAAATTGCAAAGCACAGTGTGGCCAGAACATACCAAAGACAGCATGATGTAAGATGGGATAGGAGGAGTCACCGGAAGTTTCATCGGTGGAATGACTTGGTAATTTCATGGGAAATACAAAAGCTCAGAGAAAGGGGTCAGAGAGGTAAAACAACAGTTTGGGTATCGAACACTCGGGTCATCTAAGGTCATGGGGTTTGAAAGTCAGTCAGAAAGTCAAGCAGTTCAGGGCCAGTCCGAGGAAGCAGGTCAAAATAAAATATGGCAGCGGAGAGACCTTCCACAAGAATGCCATCAACTAACCACCACATTTCAAATTGAAAATTTTTTCTTTGATTGAAACAGGGGCAGAAAATTTTATTTGTTTCGAGGAACTCTCTATAGGGCAAGAGCAAGCACCAAACAGGTTCGACTGTAAAATCTCAGGATCCTCCTGGAAAATGAGGCTTAGTTAAATTTTAAAACAATCACGAATAGCATAGTCTAGCATAAAGGAATATAAGTTGGTTTCAAGGTTTGCATGTTTAAGATAGGATTCAATTAGGAGTTTTCAGGACTGCCCCCCCCCCCTGAATAATAGGACCTAGTTTTAAGATTTCCATTAGATCACAAGATGTAGCGTAAATTCTATTGTAGGGTAATATAATTTAGTCGCAAAATTGTCATTTTTAAGAAAAGACTTGATTTTGATTTTCGGGACCTTCCTGGATAATAGGATGTAGTTCTAAGACCCTCTTAGATAACAGGACTTAGCGGAAGTAATACCTTTAGAAGATATAACTTAGGTTTATAATTGTCGTTCAATTAAGAGTTGTCAGGACCTCCCTGGATAATAGGACCTAGCTTTCAAATTCTTAGTAATAGTTGGTAAAAGAATTCAGTTTAACACGCATCTATGTGCCCAGCTACAAAACTAGGGCAAGAAATTTCTTTGTTTTGTCTATTTTTATTGAAATCAGGTACCCACTTGGAGACCAGAGGGAAGCAGTTCAAGTTTTAACAATCAGGCGCCCACCTGGAGAGCAAGGGAATATAATTCAAGTTCAGCAATCAGGAGCCCGCCTGGAAAGTATGGGAATACTTTCAAGTTTAGCAATCAGGAGCCCGCCTAGAAAGCATGGAAATACATTTCGAGTTTAGCAATCACGAGCCTACCTAGAGAGCTTGGGAATACATTTCAAGTTTAGCATTCAGGAGCCCGCCTGGAGAGCATGGGAATATAATTGAAGTTCAGTAGTCAGGAGCTCGCCTGGAGAGCATGTGAATACATTTTGAGTTTAGCAATCAGGAGCCCGCCTGGAGAGCACGGGAATACATTTAAAGTTTAGCAATCAGGAGCCCGCCTGGAGAGCATGGGAATATAATTCAAGTTTAGCAGTCAGGAGCCCACCTTGAGAGCATGGGAATATAATTCAAGTTCATCAATCAGGAGCCCGCCTGGAAAGCATGGGAATACATTCAATTTTAGCAATCAGGAGGAGGGCATGGGAATACATTTCGATGTTTAGCAATCAGGAGCCCGCCTGGAGAGCATGGGAATACATTCCGAGTTCAGCAATCAGGAGCCCGCCTAGAAAGCATGGGAATACATTCAAGTTTAGCAGTCAGGAGCCCACCTAGAGAGCATGGGAATATAATTCAAGTTCAGCAGTTTGGAGCTTGCCTTGGAGAGCATGGGAATATAATTCAAGTTTAGCAGTTAGGAGCCTGCCTGGAGAGAAAGGGAATATAATTCAAGTTCAGCAGTCAGGTGTCCACCTGGAGAAAGGGGCAACACCTCAAAATACAGTTCAACAGTCAGGCGTCCACCTAGACAAAGAGAAAGTATCTCAAAGTGTAGTTCAAGTTCAGCAATCGGGCGTCCCCCTGGAAAAAGGAAAAACATCTCAGATTATAATTCAAGTCGGCAACAAAGGGACTTCATCGGGAGAATACAATTTAGCATGGCAACAAAAGCTGCAGAATCAAGTTTGAAGACATAGATAGGTTTTCTTGTAATACATAGATCATAGTTTAGTCTAGCTTTTTTTATTTTTTATTTTTACATGGTGTAATAAGGGGTTCAGTAAGCAATAGCAGCAGCAGCAGCAACAGTGAAATCACAGCTTCATTGCAGTCCCAGCTACCAAATATTCCTGAACTACACTAACCTGATTCCTTTTTAGCCAAGGATATGTAGGCAACCTCGGAAGCAGGGTGCGGTCAAATCTTTCAAAAGTGCTTCCCACAGAGTATTCAAACGAGCAAAAATCGCTCGTATCCGCTCACTTTATCTTTGCACGAAATCTTTTCGTCTTTCCGAGCAAAGAGGGGCAGCTGTGAGAACATAATTTTTGCCGTATATGAATTACTCCCATAAATTCAAAATAAAATAATTCTTTTTCAGTGTTTGCAATTTTATAATTTTTGTGGTATTTTTTGTTAATTGTTTGCATTTTTGTCTGTACATTTTAATTAGTGAAAAATATAAAAATATATATGCATTTGCATTTAGGGTCCTATTTCATGTTTTTTTTATAGGTTAATTAGTTAATTAATTGTGAAAAATATGAAGAAAATAACAAAAAAAGTTCTTTTGCATTTTTACTTTTTAGTTTTCGAATTTATTATAGTTTTTTTTAATTTAGGACTTAATTAATTTTGAGAAAGCAATTAGTTTAGTTTTAGAATTAAATCAGGTCTTTTTATTTTTATTTTCTTTATTTGATAAAAATCTAGAAAATGAAAAGAAAAAGGGATTTATTAATAAGAATCCAAAGTTGGGCCAATCTAATTTAAACTCCAGGCCTAGTTGATTTAAAGTGAATACGCGTTCCAACCCAGCCCCACTCCAGTCCAAACACGTTCTATACCTGGTCCACCCCCATTTGTAGCCAAACGACCCCGTTTTATTAGATTTTCATCTCAGCCATCGATGTTGTTTGATCAGATGGCTGAGAACTAGGGGGTCACTTAATATAAAAATATCCAAACGCTCCCCCTTACCCCCCCATCTCTTATCTCTCTCACCCTAGAACCCCTATTAGCACTTCCCTAAACCATCACCTGCCGCCCGCCAAAAATCATCTACGGCGGCGACCGGCGTTAAATCATCACCAAATTCACACCCTCACTTCTCCTCCACCTCCCCGTCCTAGATCCCCACTCCGTTTCTTCCAAATCCCACCAGAACGCCTCAAATATTGGAAACCCTAGCGCCGCCCTAACTTCCTCTGGTGGCGGTGCTGACCCCAAAGCCTCTCCAAAACCTTAGGACACACTCACCATGATCCCTCAAATATTAAACCAACACTGATTTTCCCCAAATCTTTTCCATCTCTCTTTAATTTCAGATCTTAAAATAAAGCCCTAGAATTTGTTCCCGCCTTTGATTCCTCATCTAAAGGGTTTTGTTTCCGTTGGTTGGGAGTTTATTGTGGCTAAAAGGAGTGTTAGATGTTTCTTCTTGCAAGAACAAACTGACTAACACTCTTTTTTGCTTCAAATCGTAAGGCACCATGATTTCATTTCAAGGTTTTCTCTTTACCTTTTTCTAAGCTAAATAAGGTAAAATTCCACCAGTGTTTCCTTCATGATTCGAGTCCATAGTTCTTAGTTTTCGTTAGTTTGCTCTAGAGTCATCACTGTTTCGCTTAGTTTTTTATTCATTTATTTACTTCCTCTGTTAATTCCATTTAATTTCTTGTCCTTGTTAGTCAATAAGTTAGCTTATAGGTCAGTAATAGTAATTAGTTCATTCATGCTTAAACTTTCAGCATTTTATGATTTTACATTTTTTTAAAAATCTTGGGTTTTATGGTTTCTGAGGGTTATTTGTTTGGACAATAGAAGCCATATCTGTTTGGGCCTAAGCTTTGTCCGTTGGCCCAATTTTTGGAATTGTGGTAAGGTAACTGCAGGGATAACAAGGGGTGTTTTGGTTATCTGAGAATTGGGAATATTTTCTGTTATGGGGGGAAGCGTGTAGAGGATAAGGGTAGGTTCGCATGTGAAGAGATAAGAGAGAGTTTAGATATTTTTAAAGGGGAAAAGAGGGGTATTTCAACAATTAGAGTTTAAACTTAGATTGCGAATTGAACAAGAAGAAAATTAAAAAGGGGTAAAAGGTAAAAAATCGATTCTGAGGGCTGCCCTAAATGCCTTGGCTATAAGGGCACTCTACCTTGTTATTCAAGGCATAGCTTCAGTGATAGAAAATTTTGAAAATTAAAACAACCCAAAAATTGATAAGAAAGCTACTGTTCTTTTGAAATTTTCTTCAATTTTTCTTAGTTTTCAGTTGCTGAAAGTCGGTGGAATTAGTATTACTTGATTTTAATTCTCTGAATCACTTTGCTGGTTTTAAACTTCTGGAGAACTTCTGAAAAGCTGAGAGCTAGTGATAAAATGAGTTTGAGCTTGGGTATAGAAAGAGCTTGGTTTGATTTTGTTGGTTGGTTCAGTTGTGTTTCTTTTTCTGAGGCAATTCCATTGTTTCACTGCTGAGTTGATTAGATCTGGGGTTGTTTGCTACTATTTACTGCTGCTCTTCTCATTTTACTCTTATTTTTCTTTTTTCATGTATTCATCTCACCTTCTAATTTATGAAAAAGGATGAACATGAAGTTTGGTGTACTCAAGTCGAGATTTGTAGTAATACAGTCGTTTGTTTGATGTTTCTGCATTTTCAAAGTCATCTGATTTAATTTAATTTTCTTAAGTATCCTGCTATTCTGTTTTGAATATGAAATGATGTAGTAGTACTGACTTGTAGTTCATTATGCTGATTACTAAATGTGTGTGGAATGTTATGATAAATGCTGGGTAAGAATTGGAAGTTGTATGTGTTCACAAGGTTGGATATCTATTTCATTGTTGATTAATGTATGGAAAACCCCTTGTATTCGTTACTATTGAGAAGAGCACAATTAAAATTAGTTGGTCAAATAGTAGTTAGCATAGAAGTCACGATAGAAAGGGGAAGCATGACTATAATTAGGGTATTTCAGTGATTGTTTCAATGTCTGATATGTGAACGATCATTAAATGAATGTGCTAGATTAGAATTAGTATGAAAGTTGAATTGTTTATCTCCTTGATCTAGATGTAAAGGTTCAGCAAAGAGCATGTTCATTTAATCTTCAAGTTCCAGTAGATGCCTATTTACAGTATTTCATTAATTAGTATATGAAGTTGTTGGAACCTAAAAGGGGTTTTGAATGATCGTCTATTTAGTTCCAATCAAGTCTTCAGTGCCAATAATTATTAACTCAACTGTTGAGAGTGTTCATGAATTTGTGGTGCTTGGATGCTCTTGTACTTATGTTTTTTCCAAATTTAAATTGCATTCTGCTGTTGCCCGAATTCGAAGATGTGAACTATGTGATATCCAATATGGGTAATGCCTCAGGGACATTTGGGCTCTTCGTTTGAGTCCAAATAGAGGTTATCTATGGAACCCGTTACTTGGCATCCCTGTGATGTTCTTTGAACTATTGGGCCTCACCTTAGGCCACGCCCGACATTCTAAAAACTAAAAATGTATTGGACCTTACTTCTTTTAATTTGGACCCATGTTCGAGCTCAGCCGAGATTTTAAAGTAGGTGTAATTCTTTTAAGCATTATCTCATTAATAGATCCTGGGCTAGTTAAGGTGTGCCACTAAAAACCAATAATGATTTATGGCCTTCATGAATTAGGATAGAAACCCTTAAGCTAAAATAATTCGAGGCGCGCCGTGCCAAAAAAAGTAACAAATGCATGGCCCTCGTTTAATTGAGTTTGATTTAATCCTTAGAATTTGAGGCGTGGCATTTAGCAAATTTCCATGACCCTCGCAAAGCTAAAAATGCGTAGTTACTTTACGCGCGTACTTTAATAATATTACCTTCCTAAACTTGAGTGTGCATTTCATGTGATCCAAATCCAAATTCAAATCCTAATAAAGTTGAATAAAATTTGTTCCAGATTGCGGGTGCATTTCATGTGGCACGATCCAAAAATATATTTTAGAAGACGTTAAATCTACTTTAAAATGAACAAAAGCGGTAAAGGATTAAAATTTTCTCATAGGTCCAAAAAGTTCTAAAATTAGATCATTAAGCCGAATATAACAGTTGAGCGACCGTGCTAGAACCACAGAACTCGGGAATGCCACCTTCTCCGGGTTAACAAAATTTCTTATCCGAATTTTAGTTCGCGGACTGTAATACAGAGTCAACCTTTTCCTCGATTCGGGATTCGAACCGGTAATTTGGGACACCATAAATCTCCCAAGTGACGACTCTGAATTTTTAATAAATGAATAAATCCCGTTTTGAATGTCCTTTAATTGAAAAAACTCCCTTATACCCTTCCAGGGGTGTAGTAAAAAAGGAGGTGTGGTAGCAGCGCTCTAGGGTTCTTAAGGTGTCTCTGAAGGTGAAGTGAATGAGAGAGATAAATCGGGGGAAAGGGGTAAACATTCAGACAGTTAAATATATTTAGGTGAATCAGTTCCGGACCGTTCGATCAAGTGAGATCGATGGCTCAGACTAAAAGCTAGGAAATGGGGTCATTGGGTCAATTGAACGGGCAGACCGAGTATGGGTATGACTTGGGAAAAATTTCGGACGGATTATGGGGCAAAGTGTTTGGGCTGATAAAATGACCCATAATTAAAACAACCTTTTATTTGACTTCTCTTTCTTTTTATTTTAATTCCTAATTTTCTTTTTTTTTTTCCCAAAAAAAACCTAAATTATTTCATAAACTAAATTAACTTACCAAATTAGTCTAATTACTCTTCAAAGTATTTATAAAAATTAAATAACTCCTGAATTGAAGAAAAAACTATAATCTTCAAAAATCCAAAGTGAGTTATTTTTTGTGATTTTTCTATTTTTTGTAAAATAACTAATTTACTAATTACTCTAAAAATATAAAATTAAATCCTAAATGCAAATGCAATGTATTTTTATATTTTTCATGGATTAAATAAAATTAAACATGCACAGAAAAATTCAAATAATTAAAAAAATTCTATAATAATTCCTAAAATAACAAACAATTAAAAGAAAAATCTAATTCTTTGGGATTTTCTAGGAGTAATTTATGTGGGGCAAAAATCATGTGCTCACAGCCCCAATGGAATCGCACCACATGTGCCTATAACCAGCAAATCATAATACCTCTCAACATAGAAAAGGTAACTCATAGATCTCCCAGATTACTAATAAGCTCAATAAAAATCGAATCAACACATCCCCCAAACATACAACTCGGAGCCAACCAGGCCGACTCAAGTTAGAACACATATCCACATTGGCCTGCCAATAGACTCCTTATCAAGGAAACTCTGAAGCTGCTCCTTAAATTTCCTTTTAACTCTGCCGATGCTATACGATACGGTGCCCGGACTCAAATCAATACCGAAATCACAACCTTGACCGGCAACATGCCCCGCCACAGGAAACACAACCGAAAAGTCACTCACCACCGGAACTGAATCAATGGTAGGAGTCCCTACACTGACATCCGTCATGAAAGTCCAAATAAGAAAGACAATCCTTCCCAACCATCTGCTGGTTCTTCGAAATACAAAACCACCATACTAGAGCACATTCTGACGAACCTCGCCACTCAATCATGGAATTCTCGTCATAGCCAACAGTGCTTCCTTAGCGCAATAGCCCCGAATAAAACGACACAGAGACAACCAGCATGTACCCAATATTACATAATAATCTAATATACCAAGCAGCAAAGATCTACCCGGGTCTCCAAACCCCGATAGTCACTATACAGTGTCGATACACAAGACCCACAACTACAGCATAACCTCTTTATGAGAACTTACCGTTTCCAAATCCATATAGCACACGAATCACCATATCTGATACCTATTCCGTCGTCCGAATACATACCACACATGTAATACCCAATCATTCCACCAACGATACTCTAAAATTCTTCTGTGCTGCTGTGACGACCCAAAGGGTCATCACCTATTTTCTCTTTCATTTCATGCTCCCCAGGCCATGAAAACCTCATTTTTTTCTTGCCTCCATTTGCGTTCGCAGTCCGGGCACGTAGCCAGAAAGTTTATATGTTAAATTCTATGAAAAATTTCAAAATGTGGCTTTAAAATGATTAAAGTTGACTTTGGTCAACATTTTTGGTAAATTGACCCAGACCCATAATTTGACGGTTCCGGAGGGTCCGTATAAAAATATGGGACTCGGGCATATGCCCAGACTCTAATTCCAAGGTCTAGAGCCCGAGAAATGAAATTTTTTGAAATTATTAAGGAAATTGGAAATGAAAAATTATTAAAAGCCTGTGGTATCGGGTTCGTATTTTTTTTCCGACACCCGGTACAAGTCTTATATATGGTTTAAGCGCTTTCCGTGAAATTTGGTCGAAATCGGACGTCATTTGACGTGTTTTGGACCTAAATATCTAAAAATTAAAGTTTATAAAGTTAGAATGAAAAATGATGATTTTGAGGTTTGATTCATTGATTTTGAGGTTCTTTTGGCTATTTGATCACCCGATTAAGTTCGTATGAGGTTGTTGAGTTAGCGTATGTGTTGGTTGGGAGCCCCGAGGGTTCGGGAGTGATTCGGAGGTGGTTCGGGGTGTTTTTGGCCTTAGAGAAATTGCAGAAACTTCAGTTCTGGTATTCTGGTATGTTGTTCTATCCGATCGCATAGGAGCTCCACGATCGCATAGTTTAAGTCTCAGTTGCCCAAACTTTGTTATATGCGATCGCATAGATTGATCCGCGATCACATAGCTTGGCCCAGTCTCTTCAATGCGAACGCATTCCTCCTACGCGATCGCATAGCATTAGGCCCCACCAGAAATTTGGATTCCCCTTTCTTCTATGGGTTCGCATGACCACTTCTGCGATCGCATGGTCAACTTTTCCTTACCTTATGCGATTGCAAGCCTCCTTCTGTGATCGCATAGAGTAAATACGTCCAGTGATTTTTTTAAAATGTTCAAAATAGAATAGTTTCGGGACTTAGGCATTTTTCTCACGAACTTTCTTCTTCCCCAAGCTTTAGGACTCCATTGAAGCCTCCACTCTTCAAGATCACTTGGGTAAGTAATTTCCCAGTTATTTACTTCATTTTTCTTCATTAATTAATGAGTTTCTATGTCTAAATCATGAAATGTAGGGTTGAAATTGGGGGAAAATGGTAGAATTAGGTGTTTTCAATTTTCTTTGATTTAGACCTCGTTTTGGGGTCGAATTTGAAAACAAGTTGTATATCCGAGCTTGTGGGGGAATGGGTGACATGAAATTGTTTCGTACCTCGTGTTTTTACCAAGCGGGCCCGCGGGCGATTTTGGAATTTTTGGAAGAAAGGTTGGGAATTTATGTTTAGGCATTGGGTTTGATTTATTTAGCTATTATTGATATTGTAAAGTCATTATTTCATAGATTTGATTGAGTCGGAGCCGAATTCGAGGGGTAAAGCTATTCTAGAGGCTTGAGTTGAATCTGGAGCATTCGAGGCAAGCGGTGGGTCTAACTTTGTATTGAGGGAATATGAGTAGAGCCTTATTTGTTAATTGATATTTGTCGAGTACGGTGTACAGGCATGATGAGTATCTATATACTGGTGTCGATCATGACCGTGAATCCTAAATTGCTAATTTATCGAATTCTTAATTATTGTTCATGAGGAATTGGTTGGAAATATTTAACACTGAGTCAGTAATTGTTGAGACTGAGTATTGATTTTATTATGTTAAGTAGAAATTGAATAAATTTGGTTATAGCTGGATCACCCTTGCCGGGATAGTTTATTATATTATCTTGTTCCCTTACCGGGATAGTTTTTATATTAAATTTCTTCCTTGCCGGGATTATGTTGTGTATTGTGTTGAAAGAAATGGGATTGTGTGGCACGCCGACCACGAGTTATTATGAAATGGGATCGAGTGGTACGCCGACCACGAGTTATTATGAAATGGGATCGAGTGGTATGCCTAACATGTGATATTATAAAATGGGATCGAGTGGTAAGCCTAACACGTGATATTATGAAATGGGATCGAGTGGTACGCCTACCACGTGATATTATGAAATGGGATCGAGTGGTACGCCTGCCACGTGATACTATGAAAGGGGATCGAGTGGTACGCCTACCACGTGATATGAGGAAATGGGATCGTGTTGCACGCCTGCAACGAGAGGAAATTTAAACAAGTGAAAGTGGTTTGTTTTCATATTCTGTATTAGAAGAAAGCAGATGTAGATTCTTTGTTATTCTTGATATTCTGTTTTATCTTCTACCCTATAAGCATGTTCCCCCTCCCAGCTTTAAATTGTTTATTTTCCCCTATTATTTTGTTGTACTTGTATATATATCTGTACAGGTTTATCTGGTAGTCTGGTCTAGCCTCGTCACTACTTCACCGGGGTTAGGCTAGGCACTTACCAGCACATGGGGTCGGTTGTGCTGATGCTACACTCTGTGCATCTTTTTGCATAGATCCAGGTGTTGGAGCAGCATTTGAGTAGCAGTAGCATTCTGGGAGCGAGTTGTTAGTCCAGGGACATTCGAGGTAGCCTTGCTGACGTCTGCAGGCCCAGAGTCCTTTCTATTTTATTCAGTTTGTTATCATTTGTACCGAAGCAGATAGCCTTATATTTCATTCCAACCTTGTATTTAGTATTCTGTAGAAGTTCATGAGTACAGTGACACCAGTCTTGGGTAGAGGATTTGTTAAACTTCCGCATTTCTTTCAGTTAACTATGATTGAGACTTTCACTTTATTATTAAATTTTTCATTGTTGCTAATATTGTCAATGTTCGCTAAAAGAGGTAATTGATAATTGCCTTTCCTAGCTCCTATTAGTAGGCAACATCACGACTCCCGAGGGTGGGAAATCCGGGTCATGACAAGTTGGTATCAGAGCACTAGGTTATATAGGTCTCACAACTCACGGACAAACTTGGTAGAGTCTAAGAGATAGGTACGAATACGTCTGTATTTATCCCCCAGAGGCTACAGAGTTAGGAAAGTTTCACATTTGTTCTTTCTTGTCATGCGTTTCTATTTTTCAAGTACTGATTGAATTTCTATTCTGTTCCTCCACAGATGGCGAGAACACGTGCTTCCTCTTCTACCGCACAGCAGTTCGAGCCCCCAGCAGCAGCTCTAGTTACAGAGCCTCAGGTTGATTTAGAGGAGGAGGTTCCAACCCCAGCAGTCTTAGTAGGCCCAACTCAGGTTCCAGAGGGGTTCATTGCCACCCCAATTTTTCAGAAAGTTCTAGTCCGATTGGTAGGCCTTATAGAGGGTGTCATTCGAGCGGGTTTGCTTCCTGTAGTTCTGCCAGTGGTGGAAGGTCAGCCGGGTATAATGTCTCAGGCCGAGAGTGAGATCACTTTTCAGGAGGCGACCAATGTGGACCGTAGAGTTGAGATGGCTCTGCCACAGGGAGGTGGTCATGGGTCGGATAAGAGGCCCCGTCATGTAGGTAGATTCAGTGGTACCTCGTCAGGAGTTAGAGGTTCTTATGGTAGAGGCCATCCTCCCAGGCCTTTTCAGTCAGCTCTCCAGGTCACTCATGGCACTTCAGGTGGTCATACAGGTTGACAGGTTCAGCCTCAGTTCCCTCAGCTGCAGCGTTTGTGTAGATGTTATGAGTGTGGTGAGTATGGTCATAACAAGAGAGTTTGCCCGAGGTTGAGGGGTGCTCAGCCGCAGCAGACGAGGTCTTTCCATGCTTGTGAGGATCTGAGACACATTGTCAGATATTGCCCTCGAGCTTATAGCAGCATCCAACATCAGAGTTCTCGTGCTATGATTCAGGCACCGGAGGTTCCACAGCCTGCCCAGCCAGCTAGAGGCGGTGGCAGAGGTGTTAGAGGTGGAGGTATAGGTCTTAAGGGTGGAGTTCAGGTCGCCAGAGGTAGAGGCTAGCCAGCAGCTAGGTTAGAGGCTGATTCTTCAGGTGCAGACATTGCAAGTACCATTCTGATTTGTATTAGAGATACTTCAATGCCATTTTACCCTTGGTCTACATATTCGTATGTGTCATCCGATTTTGCACCCTACCTGGCTATGCCTAGTGATGCTTTGGGTATTCCTGTTTATGTATCTACACCGGTGGGTGATTCTATAGTGGTCGACCGAGCTCATCGTTCCTGTGTGGTAGTGTTTGAGGGTCTTGAGACCTATGTTGATTTATTTCTCTTAGAGATGGTGGATTTAGACGTTATATTAGGGATGGATTGGTTGTCCCCGTATCATGCTATCTTGGATTGTCCAAGACCATGACCTTGGCTTTGCCAGATTTGCCCCGATTAGAGTGGAGAGGGACCCCAGGTTATGCCACCCGCAGAGTTATTTCATATGTGAAGGCTCGACGCATGGTCGAGAAGGGGTGTTTAGCTTATCCAGCGTATGTTTGCAATTCTAGCACAGAGGTTCCTTCTATTGATTATGTTCCTATTGTTCGGGAGTTCCCCGAGGTTTTCCCTTTAGACCTGCCGGGTATGCCGCCCGACAAGGATATTGATTTCTGTATTGATCTGGCTCCGGGCACTCAGCCCATTTCCATTCCGCCGTATCGCATGGCCCTACTAGAGTTGAAGAAGTTAAAGGACCAGTTACAAGACTTGTTAGAGAAGGGTTTTATCAGACCTAGTGTTTCTCCTTGGGGTGCGCTGGTACTGTTTGTGAAGAAAAAGGATGGATCGATGAGGATGTGCATTGATTACCGGCAATTGAATAAAGTGACGATAAAGAACAAGTATCCACTGCCGAGGATTGATGATTTGTTCGACCAGCTTCAGGGAGCAAAGGTATTTTCAAAGATAGACTTGAGATCTGGCTACTGTCAGCTAAGGATTAGGGCACCTGATTTTGCACTCGGTATGGCCATTATGAGTTTTTGGTCATGTCATTTGGGTTGACCAATGCCCCAGCAGCATTTATGAAGTTGATGAACCGAGTGTTCAGACCTTACTTGGACTTGTTCATAATAGTCTTTATTGGTGATATTTTGGTGTACTCCCACAGTCAGGAGGAGCACGAGCAGTACCTCAGAGTGGTTCTTCAAACTTTGATGGATAGTCAGTTATATGTTATGTTCTCGAACTGTGAGTTCTGGTTGAGTTCGGCTGCATTTCTAGGTCACGCTGTATCAGCAGAGGGTATTTAGGTTGACCCGAAGGAGATTGAGGAAGTCAAGAACTATCCTCGACTAGCATCAACTACAGAGATTCGGAGTATTCATGGGGTTAGCAGGTTGCTACCGTTGGTTCGTGGAGGGATTTTCATCTATTGTAGCCCCGATGACCAGATTGACCCAGAAGGGTGCCCAATTCAGATGGTCAGATGAGTGTGAGGCGAGCTTTCAGAAGCTCAAGAAAGCTCTAACTACAACACCGATATTGGTTTTTCCCACAAGCTCAGGGCCTTATATAGTTTATTGTGATGCTTTCCGTATTGGGTTTGGTGCGGTATTGATGCAGGATGGCGGAGTCATTGCTTATGATTTTAGGCAGTTGAAGATCCACGAGAAGAGTTATCCGGCTCATGATCTATAGTTGGCAGCCATTGTTCATGCGTTGAAGATTTGGAGGCATTACCTATATGGTGTGATGTGTGGGGTGTACACTGATCACAAGAGTCTTCAATACTTGTTCAAGCAAAAGGAGTTGAATTTGAGGCAGATGAGATGGTTAGAGTTATTGAAACATTATGATATTACTATTCTGTATCACCCGGGGAGAGCCAATGTGGTGGCCGATGCATCGAGTAGGACGTCCGCCAGCATGGGTAGTCTTGCTTATATCCCGATCAGCCAGAGACCGCTAGCTTTGGATATTCGAGCCTTGGACAATCGGTTTGTGAGGTTGGATATTTCTGAGCCTAGTAGAGTGTTAGCTTGCACGGTCGCTCGTTCCTCATTATTGGAGTGTATCTATGATCGGTAGTTTGATGATCCCCATTTGTGTGTCCTAAGAGACACGGTGCAGCGGGAAGGTTCCAAGAAGGTGACCTTAGATGATGATGGTGTCTTCAGATTGCAAGGGCGAGTTTGTGTGCCCAATGTTGATGGGATTCGATAGTTGGGTACGCGGGTTGAGTTGAGCACAGTGTTTCATCCTCAAAAGGACGGTCAGTCCGAGCGTACTATTCAAATATTGGAGGATATGCTCCGAACCTGTGTCATTGATTTTGGAGGCTCGTGGGACCAGTTCTTGCCTTTAGCAGAGTTCGCCTATAACAATAGCTACCATTCCAATATTAAGATGGCTCCCTTTGAGGCATTGTATAGTAGGCGATGTCGGTCTCCAGTTGGGTGGTTTCAGCCGGGAGAGGCTCAGTTATTGGGTACCAATTTAGTTCAGGAGGCCTTGGATAAGGTCAAGATCATGCAGGACAGGTTTCGTTCGGCTCAGTCGTGGCAAAAATGTTATGCAGATCGTAAGGTTCGGGATGTAGCTTTCATGGTTGGTGAGTGGGTCTTGCTCCGAGTGTCGCCTATGAAGGGCGTGATGAGATTTGGTAAGAAGGGCAAGCTTAGCCCTAGGTTCATTGGCCCATTTGAGATTCTCGATCGTGTGGGAGAGGTGGCTTACAGACTTGCCTTACCGCCCAGCTTGTCAGCCGTGCATCTAGTGTTTCATATGTCCATGCTTCGGAGGTATCATGGCGATCCAGCTCACGTGTTACATTTCAGCACTATCCGGTTGGACAAGGATCTGTCTTACAAGGAGGAGCCGGTAGCTATTCTAGACCGGCAGGTTCGACAGTTGAGGTTGAAGTGTTTTCCTTCAGTGCGTGTCCAGTGGAGAGGTCAGCCTCCTGAGGCATCGAACTGGAAGTCCGAGTATGATATGCTGAGCCGTTACCCTCATCTTTTCCCTGACTCAGGTACTTCTTTCTTTTGTCCGTTCGAGGATGAACGGTTGTTTTAGAGGTGGAGAATGTGATGACACAAAGGGTCATCACCTATTTTCTCTTTCATTCTGTGCTCCCGAGGCCTTGAAAACCTCATTTTTTTCTTGCCTCGATTTGTGTGCATAGTCCGGGTGCGTAGCTGGAAAGCTTATATGTTAAATTTTGTGAAAATTTTCAAAATGTGGCTTTAAAATGATTAAAGTTTACTTTGGTCAACATTTTTGGTAAACGGACCCGGACCTTTGATATGACGATCCCGGAGGGTCCTTAGAAAAATATGGGACTCGGGCATATGCCCGGAGTCGAATTCCGAGGTCTAGAGCCCGAGAAATAAATTTTTCGGTGAAATTGTTTTTCTAAAATTATTAAGGAAATTTGAAATGAAAAATTATTAAAAGACTATGGTATCGGGCTCGTATTTTGGTTCCGATGCCCGGTACAAGTCTTATATATGGTTTAAGCGCTTTCTGTGAAGTTTGGTCAAAATCGGACGTCATTTGACGTGTTTCGAACCTAAATATCTAAAAATCGAAGTTTATGAAGTTAGAATGAAAAATGATGATTTTGAGGTTTGATTCATTGATTTTGATGTTCTTTTGGCGATTTGATTGCCCGGTTAAGTCCGTATGAGGTTGTTGAGTTAGTGTGTGTGTTTGGTTGGGAGCCCCGAGGGCTTGGGAGTGATTCGGAGGTGGTTCGGGGTGTTTTTAGCCTTAGAGAAATTGCAGAAACTTCAGTTCTGGTATTCTGGTGTGCTGTTCTATTCGATCGCATAGTGTAAGTCTCAGTTGCCCAAACTTTGTTCTATGCGATCCCATAGATTGATCCGCGATCACATTCCTCCTACACGATCGCATAGCATTAGGCCCCACCAGAAATTTTAATTCCCCTTTCTTCTATGCATTCGCATGACCACTTCTGCGATTGCAATGGTCAACTTTCCCTTCCCTTATGCGATCGCAAGCCTCCTTCTGCGATCGCATAGGGTAAATACGCCCAGTGATTTTTTTAAAATGTTCAAAACAGAATAGTTTCGGGACTTAGGCATTTTTCTCACGAACTCTCTTCTTCCCCAGGCAGTTTCGGGACTTGTGCATCTTTTTGCATAGATCCAGGTGTTGGAGCAGCATTTGAGTAGCAGTAACATTCTGGGAGCGAGTTTTCAGTGCAGGGACATTCGAGGTAGCCTTGCTGACGTCTGCAGGCCCGGAGCCCTTTCTATTTTATTCAGTTTGTTATCATTTGTACCGAAGCAGACAGTCTTATGTTTCATTCCAACCTTATATTTAGTATTCTGTAGAAGTTTGTGAGTATAGTGACACTAGTCTTGGGTAGAGGATTTGTTAAACTTCCGCATTTCTTTCAGTTAACTATGTTTGAGACTTCCACTTTATTATTAAATGTTTCATTATTGTTAATATTGTCGATGTTCGCTAAAAGATGTAATTGATAATCGACTTGAGTAGCTCCTATAAGTAGGTGCCATCACGACTCCCGAGGGTGAGAAATGCGGGTCGTGACAGCCGCCAAACATACTCAAATATCAGCAGTCGATCTAATAAGAAAGTCCCGCAATACTACCGAAGTACCATCAACTTAATCAGATTACCTTTTTCTGAAACATATACCCTCGTCAAATTATTGCAATTAGCAATACGATTTCCTTAATCATCTGAAGATCGTTTATCGAATTGTCTTAAGAACATTTCTCTAATTATCTGAAGCTACCCACTGCCTAAGAGTTTTATGACCTTCCTTTCAGAATTGAACCGTAACCTTACATACGCAATCTCAATCCTCCACAACATACCGCATATACCATACCATCCTAGAATAACATGAGAACTTCATATCCCTTCTGAACCACAAGAAACTATGTACTCAACTAGCCAAGAACTTTCCAGTGACCCCATCTAGAAGAAAATCACTATACATCCCATGCTCCTCACGCTCGTAGAAAATACGCATCTCTAACTGTGGTTGAAACCATCAAGAACTCTTCGACTGCCTTTGCACAAAACCAAACCTGACATGACTGATTCCTTCTACCTCAACCAAGCTACGCAGGCCACTAAAACCTAAGAGCATTGTCGCGAAATACCTGTAGAAGCTCATTACCTCGTAAACATCCAAACAACCAATCATATCCTTGCAATACTGATTCGGCCTACTACCAATCAATCCCATCTATCCGAGTTCTTCTGATTTCACCTTCAACTTGATACTCCTTCTTGCTATAGCATCACAATTCCTCACTCAGATTCACCACACGAGACCCAAGCATAATACCATAGAGTCTAAGGCTTACGACCCCCTGAATACTCTTTTAAATGTTCCCAAAAGCACCACATTCAAAATACCTAACCTGAAAAGATTTCCTGCTAATCTGAAGACATTACCTTCCTAATATTGATGTATAGAATCCCATAATTGATATAGAAATGACACAAGTCTTGACACCCTCCAGCGCAAACCTCAGTTTCTAGCCAATTATACAACTTGAAGATCTCCAATTATTACATGTGGAATCTTGAACTCATTAGAGCCATTCTCGAGAGTCATTCGCTCTACTCAAACAGCAATTACCCGATCAAAAGAACGGAACAGCCTGTGCCTCATTAGCACTTCTGACACTGTAGCATATAACATTACCTTGATGACCAAGCCACTTTCTTTTCTATGCATCGAGCATTCTTTATCAATACAACTCAAGACATTCCGTGATTCTCAAACACCTATGAAGTATGATATAACCTGACCTTAGTCAAAAAATTTCCTTTACTCGAGCCATCCTCGGGCTCAATTTCTACAAACCATAATTGATTTACCAGCACACCTCAAACTGGAACCAACATAGCACATAACCGTGCAATCAGCTAATCAATAGCAAACTCACTCACTTGGCTCAAAGCCATAGATCAAAACATACACAATAACTCATAACGCATATGCTTTATTGCTGCCATAATACCACAATGAGGTTAACTCAATCCTTCATAAGCTCGTGGAACACTGACCATCTGGTACTTCATATCTTCTGCAAATCTCACATTCACTCTCGTATTAGTCAAGCCTACTCTCTTGAGCAACTCAAATTCAAATTGTAAAACATATATTTCCCTGGTAACAGAGAATGCAAAGAATGCAAAGAATGAAAAGAAATTAGTGTAGATAGGCATAGAAAATTTGTCGTTCGGGCACAAGTACGCAATTAAACAGGTAAATGACAGGCAAGTAAGAAATATAAGCACATAAGGTTCGCCCTTCGGGAACAATATCAACAAATCCGCCCCTCGGAAAACATCTCAGAATAATACGAGCCCCTCGAGAAATCACATAGAACAATACCAGTCCCTCGGGCAATCACATAGAATAATACCAGCCCCTCAAGTTATATCTCACATCATAATGGGTACCCGTACTCACTGGGGGTGTGCAGACTCCTGGAGGGGCCCCTTACGGTCCAAGTGCAATATCAAGCCATCTCATGGCGTCATCACTAGGCTTTAAGCCACCTCTTGGTGTACATATCTCAGGAACTCGGCCTTAAATCAATATCAGTGTTTTCTCACAACATAGGCCATCAGCCTTACTCAGTAGAAAATCCTCAGAAGTCCTTTGGGCAATAGTAAAATAGTCTTTCTCAGCCCAAACATCATTTAAAATATTATTTAAGTATTAAAACTGGGTAAACATAGCTGAGTATAAAAAAAGTGGAAAATAACATGACTGAGTTCAAGTATAAAGTCAAAATAGTATGGAAGTATCAATAAAAATCCTTAAGGGTTCAAATAGTTGGCACGAAGCCCAAATATGACATTCAGCCCAAGTAATAATTATAGCAAATAGATTTCAGTCAAATACGTGGTAAAATCATGAATCGGGACGGAACAAGTCACAATCCCCAATAGTGCACGACCCCACGCTCGTCATCAAGCATATGCCTCACCTCAATATAGCACTACGATGTGCAATCCGGGGTTTCAAACCCTCAGAACATCATTTACAATCATTAATCATCTCGATCCGGTCTAAACACTAGCCCAGGATGCCTTTGCCCGCTCGAATCAACCTCCAGATTCTCCAAATATAGCCACAATCAGTACATAATCATTACAATGTGCTAAGGGAACGAAGCCCACTCGAAAATATCCAATTTATATCAAAATTCCGAAATTTCTCAAACCTGGCCCCCCGGCCCACATCTCGAAATCCAATGAAAATCGCGTCAATAGAATCCTCATCCACTGACGAGTCTACCCATATCAAGAACATCAAAATCGGACCTCAAATGACCTCTCAAATCCCAAATCCTAGATCTCCAATTACAAGCCCTAGTTCTTCAATACTATTCTTAGTTCCATGATTTAATTAGGTAGAACTCACATAGTATTGATTTCAAAAATCTTAGCTCCAGGTGTTATCTCTTGAATCCCTCTTCAAATCCTCTTAGACAGCTCCAAAATCACCCAAAATGGGAGGATCTTAGCCTCAAAATCGAGGAAATGAGCTTTTAAAATATTCTGCCCAGCTCTTAAATTTCCTTTACTACGATCGTGGATAAAGCCATGCGACCGCGAAGCACAAAATGATGACTCCCCCATTTAACCTTATGCGATCGCACAAAACTACATGCGATCGCGAAGCCTTAGAACTCAAACCTATGCGATCGCAACTAGGCTCACGCGAACGCGAAGATACACCACACAGACCTACGCGATCACAATCCACTCCACGCGATCGCGTAAGGAAACTTTGCCTCAGCCCTCAACTAAGCCTACGCGATTGCAATCCTATATAAGCGATCGCATAGAACAAAAGGTATGCAACAGACCTAAAGCAAAATCTGCAACACCTTAATATGATTTCATTCGTTTAACCACCCGAAACTCACACGACCCCCCCCCCCTACGGGACCTCAACCAAAGGCATCAATGTATCCCAAAACCTTATTCAAACTTGTACCAATATTCAAAATACCTCAAACAAAATCAAATCAACCAAAACACATCGGATTCAAGCCTAAGAATTTTAAGAACTTTCAAATTACGCTTTTGATAAAAAAACCCAACCAAACCACATCCAAATGACCTAAAATTTTGCACATATTTCACAAGTGACACAACGGAGCTACTGCAACTTCCAGAATTCCATTCCGACCCATATATAAAAATCTCACCTATCAACCGGAAAGCACCAAAATCTCAATTTCGCCAATCAAGCCTAAACCTTCCACGAACTTTCATAATGCATTCCGATCGTGCTCCTAAGTCGTAAATCACCTAACGGAGCTAACCAAATCATAAAAATTCTTATCCGAGATCATATACAAACAAGTCAAATATTGGTCAAACCTTTCAAATTTCAAGCTTCAAACTGAGAACCGCTCTTCCAAACTCATTCCAATTACCGTGAAAATCAAAACCAACAAATTAAATAAGTCATAATACACGTCATGCCCGAAAATGGGTGATCAAAGTGCAAAAGCTCAAAATAACATATTGGTCGTTACAATTTAAAAATATATATTTTGTTGATAGAATATTAAATTAGTATCATTTTTAAATTTATGTTTATTAATTTTTAAATAGAGATAAATTTTATTTATTCAGATGTTAAAAAAATAAACAATAGTAAACATTTATCATTTGAATATTAATACACATCTTAATTATACACATCTTAATATTCAGATGTGCATTCCGATTCGAACGTCCTCATCTTAAAAAATAATCGAAGCCTTAAATAGTTGCTATGAATATGAACTAAAAATATAAACTACATAACATATCTTCTTTTTATTATGCTTTTGAGCTAAGTAAGCAAATTGATGAGATTTTTTCGTTGCTATACAATATTTGAAACTTATTTATCAAAATTATCTTAATATTGTATATTACCTGTTCTAAACACACTACTAGAAATTAGACTTATGGTGACTGTTCTAAAACCATTGTGGAAGGAATTAAAACCGTTTTCATGGAGATATTTCGACGATTTTGCGGCCGCTACAACATGTATCACCGCAATAGATCTATGGCGGCAGTTATGTGTAACGGTTTAATTACCGTTGCACAAGATGGTCTATTGCAACAGTTATTCTTTGAATAATGTTGCAATGATTTTTTAACTCTATAGAATGGTTGAAAACCGTTGCAATAGAGTTCATTACCAATTGTTGTTCAAGCTATTGCTACAATTACTTTATACTATTGGAGCGGTTACTTAATGCTAATGTGACGGTTACGTTATCCTATTGCAACGGTCACTTTGGTTTATGCGATTTGGGTCTCATGTTATTGCAACGGTCATATTGATATATTGCAACAGTTATTTTCTAGGCTACTGCAACGCCTATCATATCTCTATTGCAACAGTTAAACACACCACTAATATAACATATCTTGAAGTATATATAATTTACGAGAAAAAATATTTTTAAACAAAATCAGAATCCATAATATGTGCAATATCCATAAAAGCAAAATATATAACAATATCTGCAAGTGAATTGGAATGCATAAGTTTTCAAAGCTTACAAAATAAAAAATTTCTACAGTATATGTAAAGTTTCATCATGAATCAACCTAATACTCCTAAGTAAGATCTTCATCACTTTTGTTGCCTACTTCAAGTTCTCCGCCTACAAATAATCAAAAAGCAAACAATTTAGCAAAAGTTTTATAAAAGGATTTCATTTAAAGATATATGTATATTAATGTCATGACACATGGTAAGATTAAACAAATTGACAAATATACAATCTCATACTTACTTTCCAACAACAACAACAACAACATAGATAGTATAAAAATATTATTAAATCTATAAAATCCTTTTCTAGTTCTTGGCAAATCCCAGTCAAAGAAAAGATTAGAAATGCCTAATCTTTCAGCAATTTCCCTGCCTTGTTCTAGTGAAAGACACTTCTCATAGCTTCAGTAATGCATCCATTCATTTAATATTCTTTCCTTTTTGGACCCCGAAATATTCATTTTATTGATTGCATCAATTACACATTCAGAAAATGTCTTAAGTTATGCCATTGCTGTCCAATTATCCTCAATGGCTTGAAGTTCTGGTCCTGTTTTGTCAGCAGCCATTGCTTCAGATAAAATTGTGGCCAAACTCTTACCTTTAAGATTTACTTACTAAAAAAGAAAAAGAACCCAAACACTACTCTAGTTGGTATTTGTTCTCATTCATGTGTTCGTAAATCTTAATGGCTTGGTTGCTCGTCTGACTTCATCATTCCATAACTTCCTATTTATACGTCAATTCGAAGAGGAGATCAACAATCTTTGGTTGCACAAATGGAGGAAGATAGTACCATGGAAATGTGCTAGGCAGGCATTTATGTGCTGGAGATAGGAGTTTAATTTTCAAACAGTATGTTTGATATTATCACTCTACTTTAAATATGGGACTTCATTATTTTACATTTCTAGAATTGTTGACATTATTGATTTAGAGAAGAAATGAATCCATGTTACCTCTTTATTTCTAAATGATTTAGTCAAATTTTTTGTCGACAGGTTGTAGGTTGGAAAATCCTACTTGGGGAGCCTACTGATTCTAGATTCCTTAATACAGAATAAAGGTGCTCACTTGTCTTAAATTCAAAATAAATGTTTCTGGTACACTATTTAGCATTAATTCAACTCAGCTAATGTGTAGCAACTAGTATAAGCCAACAACAACAATTGCCCAGTAAATCCCACATAATGGGGTCTGGGGAGGATAATGCGTACGCAGACCATACCCTTGCCCCGATAAGGCAGAGAAGCTATTCCCGATAGGCCCTCGGCTCAGAAAGACGGAAATAAAGAAAAACAAGGAAAACAAAAAAAGAAAAAAGAATTCATTAGTAACTCCAGTGAAAATCGTTATAGTAACAGAAGCATAAAAACCAAAAGATGAATGACATGCAATAACAGTAACCAGAGTCCAAGGCATCTAAGATAAACGACAAAAATAGTGTGGGTTCAACATAAACTGCAAGTCATCTAAGATAAACCCTAATCTAACCCCGCCTCATCCCTAGTATGCAGTAAGGAAAGATCTACAACCCCTATCCTACAACTCTAATGCTTGACTCCAGGCCTTCCAATCAAGGGCCATGTCCTCGAAAATCTGCAGTCGTACCATGCTGCCTGATCACCTCTCCCCAATATTTCTTAGGTCTACCTCTACCTCTTCTCGAACCCACGACGGCCAACCTCTCACACCTCCTCACCGGTGCATCAATGCTTCTCCTCTGCACGTGCCCGAACCATCTAAGCCTCGCTTCCCGCATCTTGTCATCCACAGAGGCAATGCCCACCTTCCTTCGAATATCTTCATTCCTGATCTTGTCTATCCTAGTGAGCCCGTATATCCACCTTAGCATCCGCATCTCTGCTACTTTCATTCTCTAGATATGGGAGTTCTTGACCGCTAACACTCTGTCCCATACAACATAGTCGGTCTAACCACAGCTCTATAAAACTTACCTTTGAGTATCGGTGGCACTTTCTTGTCACACAAGACTTCAGATGCAATCCTCCATTTCATCCAGCCCACCCCTATGTGGTGAGTGGCGTCCTCGTCGATCTCTCCGTTCTTTTGAATCATCGACCCAAGCTACCTGAAGCTATCTCTCTCGGGGATGACCTGTGACCCAAGCCTCACGTTCCCGCCTACTTCCCTCGACTCAATGCTAAACTTGCACTCTAGGTACTCTGTCTTAGATCTGCTCAATTTGAAACCCTTAGAATCGAGAGTCCGTCTTCAAACCTCCAATCTCTCGTTAACACCGGCCCTCATCTCGTCAATTAAAACTATGTCATCAGCAAATAACATACACCATAGCACCTCCTCTTGAATATGGTGTGTCAAAGCATCCATCACCAAGGCAAATAAGAACGGGCGTAGCAACTAGTATAAGCCAAACATCGCTATTATTTCCAACATGGGTCAGTAAGCAGGAAGACCAGACTACGTGATACACTTCAGAACATAAAAGGTGACATAGTGCAACATTAAATAATAAAGTACATATACCTTAATAACGCAAAAAAACTTCTGCTGATCTAAGGAACCACATAAAATCCACAAGCCACATTTTAATCAAGAAAATGACAATCAAGCAGCTTCTATTACAAAAAATACATGAACAAGAAGCAGATTCTTTAATAAAGATACATGAACAGAAGTCATCACAGGTAAAAACAACTTCTTCAACACAAAAAAACTAATGAGAGCATTTCCACCTCCAAAAACCATATAGAAATAGTTATATGGATACACCATATAGGCAAACGTTGCGGTTTTGTTCAACCATAAGATATGCTACCTAGTTTTACACTTCATCAATCAACACTGCCAATTTTATGAAAATTCTTAATAGGATGAGTGACAACCACAATGGGACCTTTAGCTTTCTGGAATCATTTGAAGAAGTAATAGAAGATGGAGCAAACAAAGCTTACTTTTGGGCAGACATGAGAAGCTAGAGCAAAAGCAGGAGAGCTATTCGAGAACAAAGCTGCCCAGAAGTGAAGCGCTTACTTTTTTGAAGTAAAGCGTAATCTAAAAACTAGGAATAAAGTATATAAAATTAGGCAGAAACTGGAAAAATTGGGCAGAATATTTCTGAAAAAATCGCTAGCATTTCGGCATTTTTTGGACGTTTAGAAAGAAAAAGAAAAATAAGAAGAAAAAGAAGAAGAAGAATATGAATCAACATCAATCTAGACTATAATACGGAATACTCAAACCACAGTAAAATTTAATACATATATTAACAAATATCAGCAACTCTACAGTTGCTAAAATATGAATTTTAGCCTGGGAATAAAGTGATACTAACCTTAATTGTTGATAATTGTAGATGGTCGACGAATCAGTTAATTAGCAGCTTGAGGTGTAGAGGTAGCTTCTCCTAGTTACAAAATAGGCAATGTTGCTAGTATGTTTGGATTAATCATGCACACTGAAGTTGAGCAATTATATCTGCAGTAATTTCTTGTTGCATAGTTCTCTTTTGTTCCTCCATCTTTCGAATCTGTTCTTGCATTTCTTGCACTGTATCATTTGTGGCATTTGAAGCCGGCTCGAAATGGCCCACTTTTTCTTTCAAAGTAGTCTTTGTAACCCTTCGGCCATATAATCTTAAACGTCCTGAATGTTAAGGACCCATGACAGATGAAAATGCATCAACAAACTGACTGTCATCTACACTTTGATATGTTTTAATTTTTTTCATTTTAACCTAACAAATCAAATTCAACAAAAGAATTAAAGTAAATAAAAACAAGGAAGAATAATAAATAAAATGATCTAATCTAAAGCTTGCAAATACATAATATTCGTACAATTTTACTAGTTGTATTTTCGTTTGAGTCCTTGTACAAACGCCCAGGTTTTCTTGCTCTTATGGCCACAAATATCTCCTTAGGTGATACAGATTCCTTTATTTTTTTCTAGTCGCATGAAAATAAATATAAGAGTTCTTTAAAAAATATAATAGATATAATAATAAATAAGAGAACACAACAATTGATTACGGATTACAGCAAAACTTATTTTGCCGATAGTGTGTGGATCCATCAACTTTTCCGATTCTCCTTGTTGATTGCGGATGATTTTTGAAAATAAAATGAGTCAATACAATATATCTAAAAACAATGTACGTATTAATAAAAATATAGACAAGAAGACACAATACGAAAAAACTATATAGAAGTAGAATAAAGATACTAAGGTACTTGACCAACACTGCTTAGTGTCAATCTATTTGAAATGAACCACATCTTCTTTTAAAGCCAAAACTTGGAAAGCTCTCAAACCATTTAACCTTAATAAGCAAACAACTAATCCAAACAAGAACCACTTTGAAGAAATGTGGATTTAACGACTTGACCATCATATGACACAACAAAGTGAAATATTGCAGAAAGTCTGGTCAATGTGCAAACAAGTTTCGTATTCAATGTGACACTTGTTTCATTTGTTCTCATATGACCTCAAAGGCCATTAATCATGTCATAAAACCATGTGATGCACAAATATGCACTAGCAACTATATAATGCAACAGATATAAAATTAATCTCAAAATTGTGGTATAAAACTATACTGGTTGTAACTATTGTCAAGACCATAGTTTATATTTACCTATAATATATCACAAATCAAATATATTAGGAGTTCTTTAAACAGGTATTCTGGTATGTAATCGGGACTTTTTGTCATACGAACTTTATCATTTTGATAGGCATCATAATGATCTTTCTTCAGTTGACTTTTATGCATTCTCCAAGCATTTTCAATTGAAAATAAAGTCCATATTTTTATAGCATCAGGAATATCATACTTCGACTTTCATTTGATTAATAGACAATTGTAACATACTTTTCACAAATAACTGAATATTTGGATCGTAACTTCAAATCTTGGTATATGTTCATAAATTGTCTTTTATGTCCATTTTCCTCCAATCTAATATATCCAGCGGGAAAAGAGTTGTAGTCCTTGCCAATGTACCGAGAAAGCTACCAAACTCTCTTGCATCTTCTTTAGTAGGACCAATTGGCTTATTGAAATTGTTAAGTGTGATCATCTTACGCGTCTTTCAGCCATGGACACTATGCATTTTTGTCCTACCTCTTTTTTTGGAGTTACAGGACCATAAGTGTCACGACCCAAAATCCACTAAGGGTCGTGGTGGCGCCGGACACCTCTATCAGGCCAGCCAACTAGATTATCAATTAATTCCTTTTTTAATAATTTTAAAAATCTAATGTTTTTCCTTCCATTTTCATAAATAAAAGTTCACTACTTGAATTCAAATTTAAATAATAACAATTAGTACAAATCCGTTGAAACCCATCCCAGAAATTCGATGTCACAAGTGCATGAGCAACTATCGATATGGAAAAATAAAATACATCATATGTCCGAAATACAGTGGACAGGGAATAAATAATAAGAAAGCACTAGAAGGAACTACACTAGCTGCGAGTCATCTCGAACAATGCAGCTCACCTAGTCCCAGAGTCATCCATGCTGTCACGCCCAGTAGGCTGCTAGAGATATACATACATGTATAATAAAAATGTATAGAAGTGTAGTATGAGTACGTAATCAAAGTGTACTCGGTGAGTATACCGCCTAATCCCGAAAGGGTAAAGACGAGATGGTCAACTCTGACACTCACTAGAGGTTAATTAGCAATATTCTTTAAGTGCGAGGATAATCATGGATTTGTATAAAAGTTCTGATTGTGAAGCCAGAAAAGTAGGTAAACACCTTCAACAATAAATCAAGGGCTTCTAAAGTCTGTTCTTTATTATCTTATCAGTTTATATCAAGCCACGTAGGGCCGATTCCATATTTATAATTTTCAAGTAACAGATAAATATGCGCAAATCATGCAGAGGTCGACGGCCCGCTCTAATAGAAATGTAAATTGTGCACTGCTGAGGGTCGAGTGGCACGAACCATAGATGCCCGTTCCATAAATAAACACATATCCTACTTGCGAATCATCCATGCAACGCAGGCACACATAAAATACATGCTCAATCAGTCAAATAAGAACTTATTGGGGAATATTTATTCAAATAAAACTAATTTAAGAAATAAAGTTTAATCCTTTTAGAAATTTACTTACTAATTCGATATGAGTTAAGGGATTCAAGCTACCAATGAGTTCGCAATTAATCCAGTACAACATGTTTTTGGGTCCTAACTACTCGGACAATAGCATAATAGTAGTTACGCACGGACTCTAATCACCTCGTGCGTACGTAGCCCCCACAAATAGGAGCACATCACCTATGGGGTAAATTCCCCCTCACAAGATTAGAAAGGAGACTCACTTCACTCTGAAGATCCACAACGAACATTCTACATTCTTCCGAAGACTTGTACCAACGCACAATGCTCCAAAACTAGCCAGCGATCATATAAATCCATTAATATATGCTAAATTACACTTTACAACCCAATTTATAACAATTCCTAACCTCGAACGAAAAGTTGACAAAAATTCCCTCTGGCCCGCGTGCCCGAAATCCGAAATTTCTCGAAGGTAAAGGTTACCCATGACCTTAGGAACTCAAATATAAAATTCTCTTAATTTCATACTCAAAATCGTGACTAAATTCCAAGAATATAATTTTTTAGGTTTCCCACCAAAACCTCAATTTTCTACCCATTTTCATACTAAAATCCATACATAATTAATGTATTTACTCAAAATAGGTAGGAATAACTTACCTTAACATTGACGATGAAATCCTCTCTTGAAGCTAGCCCAGAAATGGGAGAAATGAACTCAATCGTACGATTTAAAACAAGGTTCTGCTTCCAGACATTTCTGCTTCTGCGGAAGCTATGCCGCAGCAGTGGTTCCGCTTATGCGGTCCAAAGGCCGCTTCTACGGCTCCTTCACATGCCGCCCTTTTTCGCTTCTACGATGCCCCTTCCGCGGATGCGGTTCTGCTTCTGCGATCCTCAAGCTTTGGACCAAAACCGCTTCTGCGGTCAACCAACTGTGGAAGTGAAAATACCAGCAACCAGATCCCTTCAGCTCTCTTCCAAATTCCAATTTCGATCCGTTAACACCCGGAATCCACCCGAGGCCCCTCGGACCCCAACCAATCATACCAACCAGTCCCAAAACACATTATAAACTTGCTCGAGGCCTCAAATCATAACAATATGCTAAAACCATGAATTACACCCCGATTCAAGCTTTATGAACTTTGAACTTTCCAACTCCTATTTCTGATGTTTAAATCTATCACATCATGTCCGATTGACCTCAAATTTTGCACACAAGTCATATTTGACATTACGGACCTACTCCAACTTCTGAAATCGGATTCCGACCCTGATATCAAAAGGTCCACTTTCGATCTATGATGACCCAAAGGGTCATCACCTATTTTCCTCATCTGTTATGTGCTTCCGAGGCATTTGCGTGCCCAGTTGGGGCACATAGCCAAAAAATTTCTATGTTGGAATATGTGAATTCTGAGAAAAATTTGAAGAATTTTGATATTAATATGATTATATTTGACTTTGGTCAATATTTTTGGTAAACGGACCCGGACCCGAGATTGGACGGTCCCGAAAGATTCGTAGAAAAATATGGGACTCGGGCATGTGCCCGGAGTCGAAATCCGAGGTCTAGAACCTCAGTAAAAGAATTTTTCTGTTAAATTATTTTTCCAAAGTTATTAAGGAAAATAAAAATGAAAACTGATTAAAAGACTATGGTATCGGGCTCATATTTTGATTCCAACGCCCAGTACAAGTCTTATATATTGTTTAAGCGCTTCCTATAAAGTTTGGTCAAAATCGGACGTCGTTTGACGTGTTTTGGACATAAATGTCTAAATTTGGAAGTTTACGAATTTTGAAATGGAAATGATGATCTTGAGGCTTGATTCAATGATTTTGATGTTATTTTGGCGATTTGATCGCTCGAGTAAGTCAGTAGGATGTTTTTGGAGTTACGTGTATGTTTGGTTTGGAGCCCCGAGGGCTCGGGTGAGTTTTGAGTAGGTCCCGGGAGGCCTTAGGCTTAAAATATCAGATGTGGCAGAGTAGCAGGTCCCACGCGGCCGCGGTGCATTTCTGCGCGGTCCGCGTGGACTGGTTCAGAGAGTCGTTGGTTTAAGTTCAACCAGCGCGGCCGCGCACCAAATCAGTGCGGTCCGCGCTGGAAGCCATGCGGCCGCGGTGCATTTCTGTGCGGTCCGCGTGGCCAGGTTCAGTGAGGCCCATGGCTTGGGTTCGACCAGCGCGGCCGCGCACCAAAACAGTGCGGTCCGCGCTGGGTAGGTTCAGAGAGCCAATTTTCTTCCCTTTTTCGGCGCGGCCGCGTGGCATTTCTGTGCGGTCCGCGCCAGCCTTCAGTAAAGTATATAAATTCGAGATTTTCAGCTATTTTTACACTTTTTCAAAACCCAAAACATAAGAGGCGATTTTCCAAACAATTCTTCTTTTTCAAAACGATTGGTAAGTGATTTCTAATTTATTTTCTTTACTCCTTAACATCTTTAAACATAATTTCAACTTCAAAACAAGGATTTTTATGGGGAAATTTGGGAACTTAGGGTAGAACTAGGGTTCCTAAATTTGGGGGTTTTGGACCTCAATTTGGGGTCCGATTCCAAAACAAATCACATATCTGAGTTCATGGGGGGATGGGTAATCAGGTTTTAATTCGAACCTCAGGTTTTGATCACGTGGACCCGGGGGCATTTTGGGAATTTTTGAGTAAAACTTGGGAAAACCATTTTTATGCATTCAAACCAATTCATATAGTGTTTATTAAATTAATTGAACAAATTGTGATTAGGTTCGAGCGAATTGGAGGTTGAATTACGAGGTAAAGCAATAGTTGAAGGTTAAGCGGACTTCAAGGCTTTGAGATAAGTGGTTGGTCTAGCCCTAGCTTGAGGGAATAGGAGTTGAGTCTTGTTGCTAATTGCTATGTGATCGAGTACGATGTATAGGCATGGTGACGAGTATCTATACATTGGTGTCAATCATGACCGTGAGTCCTTATAATGTGATTACCATGACTTGGTTGTGAACTCCGTATTTATTGGAGAAATACTAAATGTTGTGAATAACATGTGAACGGTAAAATAATTATTTGATTCCTGGGAGCATTGGCTCGAATTGTGATACGAATATTGAAGATATATGAAATGACTGGATTTTTTGGAGCGTTGGCTCAAAATAGTAAAGTGAATTATAAGATAAGCAAATTAAGGAAAAAGGAAACGTTGCTGATTATTCCCTTCCTAGGACGTAAGTATTTAATGTATTCTCCCTTACCGGGATGATTGAACTAATAATTGTGCTCCCTTGCCGGGATGATTGAACTATTAATTGTACTCCCTTGCCGGGATGTTTGCTATGTATTTGTATGTTGTGTGTCCCTTCATTGTGACTGTTGCTTGGGGACTCAGACTGCTAAATGATATTGAGGAGCGGGTTGCACACCGCAACAAAAGATACTGAGGATCGGGTTGCGCGCCGCAACAATGATAAATGATAAATAATGTAGGTCGGGTTTCACGCCGCAACAGTGATATGTGGAGCGGGTTGCACGCCGCAACAATGGTAATTATGGAGCGGGTTGCACGCCGCAACAGTTGTTGATATCTGTGGTTATGTCTGAACATTGATTTCTTGTTTCATTGTGGACTTTAAGCTGTTTGGTTGATACTCTGGATTACTGTTAAATTTGTATTTCCCCACAGCATGTCTCCCTGTCCCATGTTGATAATTACTTGGTATCCGATTTTCGCTGTATATTTATAACTGCACAGGTTTATGTGGTGTCCAGTCTAGCCTCGTCACTACTTCGTCGGGGTTAGGATAGACACTTACCAGCACATGGGGTCGGTTGTGCTGATACTACACTTCTGTGCCGTTTTGCACAGGCCCAGGTTTTGAGTAGCAGCAGCAGCAATAGTTCGGGAGCAGGATTTTATTCTCACGAGACTGAGGTAGCCTTGCAGGCGTCCGCAGGCCCGGTGTCTCTTCTTATGTTTTCATTTTTACTGTTGCCTAATTGTTTTCGAGACAGACATCTGTTATATTTCTC
>MDKF010918324.1:0-14524 GCA_026770625.1 Nicotiana glauca | reverse complement strand
CGGCCCGAGTTGTCCGCTTGGGTAAGCCAGGTCTAGATCAATAAACCTAGGGTTTAAACCTAGATGAACAATAAATTCATGCCGGATCCCTAGTAGGACGCTTATTCGCACCACGTGCATTTTGACTTAGGAGACTCAACACAGGGATTGGGTCCGTCTAGGACAGGTGACCCGAATTTAAATGACCATCCTGATGCATATTACGTGCTACTTGCATTTATTTGCTCGGCTCTGCATGTTGACCGGTTTGTATACAATGAGTGAAAAAAATATAAAAATAGTAGTGATAGGACTAAGGGAGGATAACCATTTATTGTGAAAACCCAATGCCCAATTAGTACCGAAATGCTGCTGAATTTTTGAAAAAAAAATATGAAAAATGGAAAAAAGTGAAAATATTTGAAAAAATGGAAAGTAATTTGTTGGTCAAAAATAGTTTTGATTTTGGCCAATCGGCCCGGACTAAGCTGGTTTGATTCTCACCACGTGTGAGATACGTAGGCAACCCTTGACGAGTCCAACCACACCTTTTGCAAAAATAGCCGAAAAATTTCAAAATTTGGATTTTATTATAAATAAGTCGGGTGACGCTATTCTTGCTTAAAATAAGCCGAATGTCCCTCAAAAGGACGCCGGAAGGCCGTTTTGCAAAAATAGCCGCCCTGAGTCAATTTTAAATAATTTGCGGGCACAGCCTTAAAATCTCCTTTGCGGAAATGCTGAAAGACCGTATCTGCAAAATCAAGTTTGGGTCATCTATCAACTTTACAAAAAATAACCACTTTGTAAATAAGCCATTACATGGCCGGTTTTGCTAAAATAGTCACAATTGGCATTAAAATTTTCTCAGTCTTGCGTTAGTCTGTGGTGATGATGAGTGATGCCCCATGGGTCCCAGGATGAGAAATTTTGATGTAATTTTAATCATTAAGCATGTAGCTTTTTCATTGAATTTTTTTGCAAAAATAGCCACTTATGTCAAAATAAGCCATTACATGGCCAATTTTGTAAAAATAGTTACAATTGACATTAAAACCTTCTCAGTCTTGTGCTGGCCTGTCGCGATGCCGAGTGATGCCCCATGGGCCCAGGATGAGAAATTTTGATATGTTTTTAATCATTGATTTTATAACTTCTTAAACAAAATTTTGCAAAAATAGCCAAAATGAGCCATTACATGGCCAGTTGTTATTGAAAATTGTCTCAGTTGACATTGAAACTTTCTCAGCCTTGCGGAAGCCTGTGGCGATACCGAGTGATGCCCCACGGGCCCCAAGATGTGAAGTTTTTGATGTACTCTCGATCTGGTGTTAATCATCGAGTTTGTAGTTGGAGTTTGCTTCTGTAATTTGCCCTTCAAAGAAAAATTCGAAACTCCCAAAAAAAAAATATTTCTTTACTTTTGCATTAATTTGCAAGAACTACGCTCGGTCTTATTCATGCGGGGTCATGATACGTAGGCAATCCACCTAGGATTCGACCATAATCAAAAGAAAAAGAAAAAAAAAGAAGGAAAAGCCACATAAAGGCAAAAAATAGCATAAAACAAAGAAATAAAAGGAAAAATCAATGCCTTAACGCGAACATGGTGGTTTCATGTTATCATTCCAGAAAGGTGGTTGGTTGTGGTTTCCAAAGTGGTAATTCTTCTCGATAACAAAAGGCAATGGCAAACGACAATAGAATTGATGTGGTTAGTACCGGTACCCGACAACTGTTGGATGAACGGGATAATGGGTTGAGTGAAGAGGTGCAGATGTTGAGAAACACATAGTAGATATGTATCAAGCATGGATGACTGGGAAGGCACCACCCCCACCACCACCAATGTCTCCTGTCATGTCCACTACCCCTAACAATGAATACGGGAAGAGCCCTCGGGATGAGCTCCATACCGGAAATGAAAAGGTCACAGGAAAAGTAGGGTGAGATGAAATAGCCATAAAGCCGAAAGAACAATCCTTAAAGAACATACAAGGAATGGGAGACCTTGGTAACATGTCTTACAAAGAATCGTTTGAATCCCTTGACGTTCGCCTGTCCATGAGATTCAAAGTGCCAACATTTAACTTGTGCAAGGGGACTGGAGATCCGGTAACTCACTTGAAGGTCTATTGCAATAAAATGGAAAGTTTTGGGGAGAAAGATGATTTGTTGATGGCATACTTCAGTAAGAGATTGACTGGGGAAGCTTTAGAATGGTATAATCGTCATGATGTTGGTAAATGGCTTACATTAGATGACATGTCCCAAGATTTTGAGCGACATTTTCAGAACAATAAAGACATTATCCCAAATTACCATTCCCTATCTCAGATGGAAAAGAAACCCAAGGAGAGCTTTAAGGATTTTTGGCTCAAGTGGAATGAACAGGTTGTCCGGGAAGGTCCTACCATTGACAGAAAAGATGTTTCTAAGCCCTATCCATAACAAGGTCCGATAATTGTTCTTGCCAAACCTGTTCAACCTCAAAACCAACCTCAAACTAATCCCACGAATAACACCCGATCTTTTTTCCAACCATCAGGTCATAGCCTCCGCCAACGACAAGATCCGGTGATCGTTCTTGCTAAATGCTCCCAACCACAACACCGACCCCTTGAACAGAAGCCACCCCATCTACTAAGTAACACCCGTCCATTTGCCCCACTACCAAGTCACTCCCAGAAGCAGGCACCAATAGCCCGAAACTCTTGTGTACAACACTTTCAAGCACTCAACAATACTAGAAAGCTGAGGCATGGAGAGAAACAAAGGCAAAGGGATAATTTTACGCCCATTGGTGAATCCTACACAAGCTTGTTCGAAAAGCTAAAATGTGTTGGCCTGATTAAGCCACTCCTTGGATATACTCCAGACCCAAAGGCGAAAGGCTTTGATCCTACTGTTCGATGCATGTATCACTCTAATGTCCAGGGGCATAGCATTAAAGACTGTCGTTCTTTGAAAAGGGAAATAGAAAGAATGATCCAAGAAGGGGTAATCGTGGTCAGTAACAATGGCAAGGAGCCTGCGATTTATCTTGGGAACTTGTTGATCAAAGTCAATAATAGTTTTGGCAATATTGATGTGAAACTCAATGGCTAAAATGCCGGTCGTGACAATTGGGAAGACGCTCCATCTCTCAGCCACTCAGAGTGGAGTTTTAGTGGTTTATTTTGGTGTCATTTATGTTGTTTGGGTTATTTTAGGGCTGTAATCCGGACATTGTCTTGGGAGTCAAACCCTTCTATCTTTCCACTTTGCTTTGTTTAGTAATAATAGCTTGTTTTAGTGTTGCCTGGGTTTGTAATTCTAGTCTAGTTTGTTTGTTTTGTTATTTCAACCCATCAGTCTAATACAATTCTCTGTTTCCTAACATTTCTAGCCACTTCATTTCTAATCATTTTACAACTCTTTTCATGCTGATTTTAGTGACATGACATGCACACATAATTCTCGGCATGGTTGTCTAAAAGTCAGTTTAGCAATGAAACAATGTTGAAGATGTAAGGGTACTCGGAAGAAATAAAAACATATTGGAATACTTTGAAGCCTGACAAGTGAAACTGGGGAAAAATAGAACATAAAGAAATACTATGGAAATGCATCATGCCTCATCGGTTTAAAGCCAAAGGCAAGAATTCCCCAAGTCTAAAGGGACCATTCGTAGTACCGAGATTGTTGTCCAATGGCACTAGGAATCAGCAAACACAGAATGCAAATATGTGAATCAATCAAAAGGTGTTTAACTGTGTAGTTTGTACTTGGTATGTGTTGAAGATTGGAATGACGAAGACATTTTGTTCTGCTATCCAAACACTTTATCCTTTGCTATCTCTTTGATCCTTATTATATTTTCTTTCGTATCCCTCTTTCGGAATCAACAACAAATTTCGAGGATCAAACAAGAAAAGAAAAGAAGAAGAAGAAAAAAGAAAAGGAAAATAAAAGAAAAGAAAAGGAGAAAAAGAAAAAGAAAAGAAAAAGAAGAAAAGAAAAGAAAAAAGAAAAGAAAAAGAAGAAAAGAAAGAAAAGAAAAGAAAGAAAAGAAAAGAAAAGAAGAAAAGAAAGAAGAAGAATGGAAGAAAGGAAACATCACAACAATGAAGCGATTTTATGGCCTGAACTACGTTTGACTTGATCCCGAAAAGGTACGCAGGCAGCCTCACTGAGGTTCAGTCACAACAAAAGGAAAGTCCAAGAATCCCCAAGAATGAAACTGGGGCAGAAGTTATGTTTGTTGCAATAAATATGATTCCGAAAATTGTAATTTTGAACCCACGTTGAAATATTTTGAGCCTCTATGCCCTTCTATCTAAACCCATCCAAAAGCCACATTACTGTCCAAAGAAAGACCTTCCGATCAGTCTTCAAGAAATGCCGAGTCAAGTGAGCAAAAGTGAATCACATCAGGGGCAACACGCTAGTCCAAACAAGGGAAAATGAAGAATTAGAGAGTCATGATGATGAGAACCACCACGGGTACCCCAAGATGAGAGAAATCAAAATGAGAGAGTCTTATTGGTGAAAACCTTTACGGACACCATAAGGCGACAGTGAGTTGAGAGAAAAATCAAAATGAGAGAGGCTTGATGGTGAAAACCTTAAGGGCACCACAAGTCGACTAAGGATGATGGATCATATCGGGCAAGGGAAATATTGAAGACCAGTTTCACGGCAAAAGGTGCAACAAGAGCTGAACATCAGATTTGCTATACAGAATGGGCTGCAAGTGCATGTCAAGGTCACTAGATTCAGCATCTACATTTGATGGTATTCTACTCTGTAGGTTTCTTGTTAGGAATCGTCTCTTTCATTTTCCTTCACTCTATTCGTCCCACCTTGTTTTACCCTCTCTTCTTGAGTTTGTCGAGTCATAACAAGTAAAGAAATGACTTCAAAATTTGCCACCAGACTTTCCAATTATGGGATCTGGCCAGCACACCAAATTGTCATAAGTCATGAAATAACGTCAGATATGATTAAGTTGCCAATAGTCAATATGCTTTGGAGGTACTTGTGAAATACAAAGACTCGGTATATGAACAACACAACAAATGAAGTGCAAGGGTGAACAAATCAAAAGAATGTCCCGTGATAGGATTGACAAAGAGTGGTACACCAATAACAATCAAGATCTTCCAAAAAAAAGAAATCCAAGTTATCATGGTTAGCGATGGAGCAATAGACCTCAAGGGCAAGGCCGGAGGTTTAAATCAGAAAAAAGTAACATGTGCACTGAAGATGGTAACAATTAGAATACTTTGGGGTTCATGGGAGACAAAAAGGTTGGTAAGTGTCAATTTAGGAGCAATACAACAAATAAAGTATGGGGTTAGAACGGAGGGGACATATATTTTGATAAAGGAAGTGGTCAGTCAAGGAACGATTGAGGTCTTTAAATGAAATCAGTGAAGGAGCAAAGCCGGGGCCAGTGGTTAGGTCAAGAAAGAATAATATACACCTTGAGGAGGTGGCAATTGACATGCTTTGAAAATTCATTTGGAATACAAGGGTTTAGTACATATCAATTCATGAACAATGCAACAAAGATAGAAGGGATGGTGAACGGATCGGAGATATTCTCTATGACAAGGGTAACAAAGAAAATGGTTAACCAATAAACAAACAAAGTCCTCGATTGGGAGTTAGTTATCATGGAAAGTGAAGGAACAAGAGACTTCATGATTGGAGCTATGGGATCCGCCAAGAAGAGCAACATATACTTTGAGTAGGATGGCAATTGTCGTGATTTGAGATTCATGAAAACAAGGGATTGGTAAATATCAAGCCGTAAGGGATGCGGGTTTGAACAGAGAAGAGGTATTTTATGTGACAATGACGATGGGGAAAATGGATAGTCAGTAGACAGACAAGGCATTCAAGTGGAAATCAGTTATCATGGGAAGTGAAAGAGTAGTCGCCATCAAAGTTCAAGACCATAAACCAACCACCATATTTTCAACTGACAAGATTTTCTTTGATTGAAACAGGGGCACAAGTTTCGGAAAAATCCTCCGTAAAGAAATGCAGGACCCAAACAGTTATGATTGGAAATCCTCAGGATCCTCCTGGAAAATGGAACTTAGTTTCAATGTCAAAACAATCATGAGAAACATAACTTGGTATAAAAAGGAATATAAGTTCGTTCTAAAGTTTGCAATAGGTTTCAATTAAGAGTTTTCGGGACCCTCCTGGATAATGGGACGTAGTTTTAAAGTCAGTATAAATAACAAGATATAGTGGAAGTCGTAATAAGAGTTTTCAGGACCCTCCTAGATAATGGGGTGTAATTTTAAAGTCAGTCTAAATAACAAGATATATTGTAAGTCGTAATAAGAGTTTTCAGGACCCTCCTGGATAATGGGACGTAATTTTAAGGTCAATCTAGATAACAAGATATACCTTTAGTAGATATAACGTAGGTTAAGATTACCTTTAATTGGAAGTTGTCAGGACCCTCCTGGATAATGGGAAGTAGTTTAAGACCTTTTGATAACAAATGTAGTTGGAGTAATACCTTTAGAAGAGATAATTTAGGAGTTGTCAGGACCCTCCTGGATAATGGGACGTAGTTTTAAGGTTTGTTTAGATAACATGATATAGTGGAAGTCATCAGGACCCACTTAGATAATGGGGAGTAGTTAAGACCTTTTGATAACAATGTAACACCTTTAGAAGAGATAGCTTAGGTTCGTAATTGTTAGGAGTTGTCAGGACCCTCCTAGATAATGGAAAATAGTATGACATTTGATAATAAATAAAATGGAAGTAACATATTTAGAAGAGATAGTTAGGAATGGTCAGTGCCCAGTTATCAAACTGGGGCAGAAAATTTTCTTCGTCTTGTATGGTTGTTTGTAAGCAGGTGCCCACCTGGATAACAAGGGAATACATTTCAAGTTCAGCAATCAGGCATCCACCTGGATAACAAGGGAATACATTTCACGTTTCGGCAATCAGGAGCCCGCCTGAAGAATAAGGAAATACCTTTTCAAACTCGGAAATCAGGTGCCCACCTGGATAACAAGGGAATACATTTTAAGAATCGCAATCAGGCGACCACCTAAAGAATAAAGGGAATATCTTTTCAAATTTAGCAAGCAGGAGCCCACCTGAAGAACAAGGGAATATCTTTTTCAAAGACAGTAGGCACAAGCCCACCTGGAAGACAAGGGAATATCTTTTCAAATTTAGCAAACAGGCACCCACCTAGAAAACAAGGGAAGTACAATCCAAATTCTAGCCTTTAATTTTAACATTTGATAATTTAATATGCCCAGTCACCATATTGGGGCAGAAAATTTTCTTTGGTTGTCTATTTTGTCGCAAGCAGGAGCCCACCTAGAAAACAAGGGAATATCTTTTCAAATTTAGCAAGCAGGAGTCCACTTGAAGAACAAGAGAATATCTTTTTCAAAGAAAGCAGGCAGAAGCCCACCTAGAAAACAAGGGAATATCTTTTCAAATTTAGCACACAGGAACCCACCTGGAAAACAAGGGAAGTACAATCCAAATTATAGCTTTTAATTTTAATACCTGATAACACGATATGCCCAGTCACCATACTGGGGCAGAAAATTTTCTTTGGTCGTCTATTTTTTCGGAATCAGGAAGCCACCTGGAGAACAAGGGAATACATTTTCAAACAATGCAATCAGGAGCCCACTTGGAGAACAAAGGAATACATTTTTAAGCATCGCAAGCAGGAGCCCGCCTGGAGAACAAGGGAATACCTTTTCAAGCAGTCGCAATCAGGAGTCCACCTGAAGAATGGACACATATTTCAAAACATCGCCAAGGCAACAGCCAGAATTCCATTGGAAGAATACAAGATGCAAGTTTAAGGCAACACAAGAGCAAGTTTTAAGGTATAGATAGGATTTCTTGTAACTCATAGAGCATAGCTTAGGCTAGCTTCTTTTTATCTTTACATGGTGTAATAAGGGGGTCAGCAAGCAGTAACAGCAGCAAAAGTAGTAAAATCACAGCTTCCGGTAGTACCGGCTACCAAACACTCCTGAACTACACTAACCTGATTCCTGTTTTGCTTGGGATATGTAGGCAACCTCTGAAGTAGGGTGCGGTCAAAATCTTTTTAAAATGCTTCACACGAAATATGTGAATGGGCAAAAATCTCTCAGTTTCGCTCACTTGTCTTTGCATAAAAACTCTTCGTTTTTCCGAGCAAAGAGGGGCAGCTGTGAGCACGTGATTTTTGCCCTAAGGAAATTATTCCTAAAAATCCAAACAAAATGATTTATTTAAATTTTTATAATTTTGTTGATATTTGCTGCATTTTTAGTGTTAATCAGTTGCATAATAATTCATATTAAATAAATAAAAAAAAAATATGCATTAGGATTTTTAATTTTATAATTTTAGTATTAACTCATTTTTTGAACAATTTAAGGAAAAAATAAAAAAAATAGCATTTTATTAAATGGAAATTGCTATAAGATAGTCATTAAATAGATTAATCTCACAATTTAATAAAATCAGAAAAAAATAATAATATATAAATCCGAAAAATAAAAAAAATATAAATACAAAAAAAAAATACAATACAAAGATAATGTGAAGAAATTGAAGAATTTGGGCCAATTAATCTATAGCCCAAACCAAATAAACTACCTGCCCCAGTCCAGGCCCAACTTTCTTAACCCGGTCAGCCTTAGCCCTAGCCAAATGACCCCGTTTTGGGAAAGTTTAATCCCACCCATTGTTCATGTTCATCCAACGGTCGTGTGGCCTGCTTTTAATAAATAAAACGTCACCGTTTTGAGTTCCAAAAGAATCTGAGCCGTCAAATTAGTTTAATCCAACGGTTGTGGTTAATTAATACCCTTTAATATATCAAATACAAAACTAAAAACCTAAAATATTTTTATATCTTCATCTTCTTCCTTACCCTAGCCACCCGCATTTCCCCGCCGACCCCGCCGTAACCCTTCCGGCGGGAAACACCACCTACGTTAACAAACCCCAAAATTACACCACCTGACCACCTTGAATCCCTGATTCCACCCATCTACTTCACTTCCTTCAAATGTTGCCCTTCCTGCTCGAATATTTGATTTTGTTTCGCCGGAACCCTAACTCTGGCGAACAACACCTCACCCAATCCAACCCAAAATAATACCAAATCACCTCCTTGCCTCCCTATACATGATTCTTAAAGTCTTGAACCTCAAATCCAACGGGAGCACCTCAAATATAGGTCTGAAAGTTCCAGCAAGTCAAAATTTCAAAAAATAGTGCCTCAAAATTCCACCATGCTTTCCCCAAGAATCTTGATGCCCAGATAGATGGTCTAGTCGCCAGAAAAAGAAAAAAAAAGAAGAAAAGAAAAGCTAAGTTTTCAAATCCTCTTATGTTTTTTTTAAGTTCTTTTTTTTTTTTGTCAGTATTTTTATTAGTAGTTTTATTAGGTTTGTTTAATTTATTTTTGCTTTAAAAAATAATATTGTTAAATTTCTATTAGCTATTAGAATGAATGTAATTCAGACGTGAAAGAATATATATTTTTTTAGATAAATAAATTCAAGATCAATTCAAAGACAAAATCAGTAGTTAATTAGATTTTTTTATGTTCATTATTGAATTGCCTTTGTTTGTTAATGTTTGATTGATAAGGATTGGTTATAGCTGTTAAAATTTTGATTAGTAGTTAGTTAATGTTAGAATTAAAATTAAATTTGTTAAATTCTGATTAATTTTGATAATTAGGTTTTTATAATTTCGGCAATTAAGTTCAGGGGTAAAGGGTTGAATGGCAGTAGGTTTACCTAGTAAAATCAATTAAGTTTCAGGGGTTTTTTGGGTATATAAAAGGGATAGTAGTAATAAACCAAAGGAAGGGAGGGTATTTTGGGTATAGGAAAAGGGTAATTGGGTAGATTTTGAAGTGAAGTGAGGGTAGATAAGGAATTATAATAAATTAGAATGTTCTAGATTGGGTTATTAGTATAATTCTTAATAAATAAGTGTAGCCAATTGAATTACAAGTTAAAAAATAAGGGTAGAATGGCAAAAAAAGGGGGACTAAAGTACAATTACTGAAGTTTGAATTTTCCTCCAACTTTAACTCTATAAATAGGCATTAATATGCCTTATTTGAAAAAAGTTTTGAACCTTAAAAATTCTCCCCAAAAATATCTGTCCAAATTCCTGATCTGAAATTAAGATTTCATATCCCAATTCCTCTTCCAAATCCAAATTTCTTTCAAAAAATCCAAAAACAAGTGAAAAATCAGTAGAAAACTGAAAAGAGTCAATGTCCTATTAAGAAATCAGTACAAATTTGATCATACGAATGTTGTTGTTTTGGTTGCTGTAATTCTGGTGGTTGATTTTGAAAAAATTTAATGTTTAAAAAATCCTTGTGTAGTTGAGAGTTAATTGTTGGTCTGCTTTTGCATTTGTTGTTGTTGTTGATTCATCTCCTCTCTTCCATTTCCTTGTTATTTCAGGTAGATTATCAAGCTCAAGTTGTGAATATTATTCTTAAGATTAATTGATGAAATATATATGCTCTTTTGAATTCCTGTTGATGTTCATTTAGAAAACTAGACTTTAGTATTAGTTGTTCATTGAGTCATTTGATATTGGCCTCAATCTGTATTAACAAGTTGTGAACTCTATCATTAGGACTGTCATATGGCCTATGTAAAATTGTAGTAATTGCTGTACAATTGAACTGAAAAATTATTCATTAAGTTTTCGTTAGTTTGTTTTGTTTTTCGTTCGCTTTTATTGATGAAGATAGGAGAATGATTTAGTGTAATGTGCTGGAATTAAATCTGGAATTAGCCATCAGTTTATATTAGACATTAGTAAACCAATGTTATTTTTTTAATAATCAATTGAGAAGTTGTGCATTAGTATATTTGAACAAGTATGTTAGTATAAGTTCCCGAGAAAATCAGTATGGTTGTGTGCGTTCTAGGAATAAAAATGTACAAATACGAATCCAAATCACTCTTAAACTTTGAAGTTAGATTATGTTTGGTTTTACGTGTTTCATCAAGTTTTTTTTTCAATTGTTGTGCGTTTGAATTGGAAAAAAGGATTTGGTTCAGTTCTTAAATAACAATTAACCATGGTGATAGTATAGAAATTAGGAAAAGAAACTAAAATTTCCTGTATTAAACTATGTTTTTGACTAAGGTTGAATCAAAAATTAGTATGTCCATCTAGATGAATTTGAAAGCCCGTTGAAATAGAATTACATAATATTTTAGCAGGTTATGACTGTGTGTGATTTTGTTATAAACCAAAACTAAAAATTATATTAGGAATATGGTAACTAATCCATAAATATGAAATTAGGTCTTGAATTAGGTAGCGGGTTCAAGCTAAAAGGTTTTACCCTTTTGTTTGTATTCGGACTTGAGTTCGAGATTTAGATTTATAATCGTGGATTAATTAGCCTTTAGAGACAAAACAAAAAATAGAAAACTTAGCATACTTTAGTTTGGCCTTTTAAAAATTAAAGAGACGAGCCTCGCCAAATCAAAATACACAATTGTGTGGCCCTCAATAATTTCTTAATAAAAATACTTAGAAATTCGGGACGGGCCGTTTAGCAAATTTCACGGCCTTCCCAAAAGATAACAACACGTTAGTTATTTTAGGCACGATTTTAATAATTTTACTTTCTTAATACGGGTGTGCATTTCATGCAACCCAAATCCAAATCCGAAAATATTGAATAAGATTGTGTCGAGGATCTGGGTGCATTTCATGTGACGTGATCCGAAAATATTTTCTTAAACGACGTTCATTTTCTTAAAAAATAATAATTGACAAAAGCGGTAATTAATTCTAAAATTTTACAAGTAGGGTAAACATGTATAAAAATTAAATTTTAGCCAAATATAACAGTTGAGCAACCGTGATAGAACCGCGGAACTTGGGAGTGCCTAACACCTTCTCCCGGGTTAACAGAATTCCTTACCCGGATTTTTGGTTAGCAACTGTTAAGCAGAGTCAAACCCTTCTTCGATTCGGGATTCAAACCGATGACTTGGGACACCATAAATCTCCCAAGTGGCGACTCTGAATCTTAAATAAAAAAACGAATCCCGTTTCGATTTTCCTTTAAGTGGAAAAACTCCTTTCTTTATTATATCCCTTCCGGGGTGTAGTAAAATGTCGCGATAAGCTTTTCGGAAAAAAGGAGGTGTGACAGCTGGTATGGGATGAGCTTAACGTCTCGAGTCTCCCACTCCCCTTGTGCTTGCCGGATAATCAAATCAGTGTCCCCCAGGATCAATAAGTCTTCCACTTCCTAGTCGATTGCCATATTCATGCCCATGATGCAGGCTCCGGATTCAGCTGTATTGTTTGTGCAGAAGAACCGGAGCCTAGCTGTAGCTGGATAATTCTGACCATTGGGTGATATCAGGATTGCCCCAATGCCTACACCTCTTGCGTTTACCGCTCCGTCAAAGAACATTTTCCAAGCACGAGTGTCTTCAGAGTTAGATTCTATTGAATTAACTTCTTCATCTGGGAAGTATGTGCTCAATGGTTGGTACTCCTCATCAACCGGGTTTTCTGCTAAATGATCCACCAACGCGTGGGCTTTCATTGTCATACGAGTGACATAGACTATGTCAAATTCAGTGAGCAGGATTTGCCATTTTGCCAGTCTCCCAGTAGGCATCGGTTTTTGGAATATGTATTTCAAAGGATCCAACCTGGTTATGAGGTAGGTAGTGTGGGCTTGAAGATAGTTTCTCAATTTCTAAGCGACCCACGTCAAAGTAGAGCATGTTCTCTCCAACAAAGTATACTTGGACTCGTAGCTGGTGAACTTCTTACTCGGATAGTAGATCGCCTGCTCTTTCTTGCCAGTTATATCGTGTTGCCCCATAACGCAACCAAAAGAATTTTCCAACACCGTTATATACAAGAAGAGAGGTCGCCCTAGCTTGGGTGGGACCAACACTAGAGGATTTGACAGATATTCCTTGATCTTGTTGAAGGCCTCTTGACATTCAGATGTCTACTTGATTGCTGCATCTTTTTCAACAGTTTGAATATGGGCTCACATGTGGTAGTCAGTTGAGCAATGAACCGACTAATATAGGTTAACCTGCCCATTAGATTCATCAAATCTTTCTTAGTTTTCGGAGGAGGTAGATCTCGAATAGCCTTTATCTTTGTTGGATCTAACTTGATACCTCTACTGCTGACTATGAAACCTAGGAGCTTGTCTGATGGGACTCCGAAGGCACATTTGGCCGGATTCAGCTTCAAATCATACTTGTGCAGCTGTTCAAAGAACTTTCTTAGGTCTCGAACATGGTCACTCTGAGTTCGAAACTTGATGATTACATCATCCACATACACCTCTATTTCTTGGTGCATCATGTCATGGAAAATGGCGGTCATGGCTCTGATGTAGGTTGCCCTGGCATTCTTCAGCCCAAATGGCATGACCCGATAGTAGTAGGTGCCCCAGGGTGTAGTGAAAGCTGCCTTCTTAGCATCTTCTTCATCCATCAACACCTGATGATATCCTGCGTAACAATCTATGAAGAACTGTATTTCATGTTTAGCACAGTTATCAACAAGGATGTGGATGTTGGGCAACGGAAAATTATCTTTGGGACTCGCCCTATTCAAATCTCTGTAGTCCACGCACACCCGGGTCTTCCCGTCTTTCTTTGGCACATGAACCACATTAGCTAACCATGTAGTATATCAGACCACCCTAATTACCCATGCTTTCAGCTGTTTTGTGATTTCTTCTTTGATCTTATCACTGATATCGGTTTTAAACTTCCTTTGCTTTTGTTGCTCTAGAGGACAATCGAGGTAAATTGGCAGTTTGTGCACCACTAGATCCACACTCAATCCTGGAATATCATCATACGACCAAGCAAACACATCTTTAAACTCAAACAAGAGTTGGATTATTGCATCTTGAGTTTTCTTATCTGCGTGAATGCTTATTTTGGTTTCCCTTATTTCTTCGGCAGTTCCCAAATTAACCGGTTCGGTGTCATTCAGATTTAGCTTAGGTTTGTTCTCAAATTGTTCCAATTCTCGATTTATTTCCCTAAAAGCCTCCTCTTCATCATATTCCGGTTCTTGAATCATTATTTCACAGTTAGACAGCGTGTTTGAGTCAGGGCATGATGTCTGCAAGCATGTCATATTATTTAAAGCCGCATTATTATAACTGAAAAGAAAAAATAAAAGGGAAAAATAATAAAAAATCATAAAGACTAAAGAGAAAATAGACGATGAAATATTGATTTCATTTCTTGGAATTTTTGAAAGATAACATGGTTTACATTCATGAATTCAAAAGGCAAGAAATTAAAAGAAACATCCGAGTTACACCCTGAGACAACTCGAGATGCAGAAAAAGGTGACAAGGCTAGTCTACCGGGACTCCGGCCTGATCGGGAAAGGCGTAGCCTTCCAATTTTGGAGTTTAGCATCTGGTCCCATGTGTGAGCACGTGATTTTTGCTCTCACGACAATTACTCCCAAAATTATAAAAATAAAATAGTTTTGTTGTCAC
>MU689070.1:5432-24290 GCA_026770625.1 Nicotiana glauca | reverse complement strand
GGCAACTCCTTATTCACTCGTTTATGGAGTCGAAACCGTCTTGCCACTTGAACGTCAAATACCTTCGTTACGACTGGCTATTCAAGAAGGGATCATTGATGAAGAAAATGCTCAACTTCGATTAGCAGAGTTGGAAGCTCTTGATGAAAAAAGATTGGAAGCTCAACAGAGTCTTGAATGTTATCAAGCTCGATTGTCTCGCGCCTTCAATAAAAGAGTTCGACCGAGATCCTTTCAAGGTGGAGATCAAGTCCTTGCCTTGCGAAGACCCATAATTACTTCTCATAAACCTGTAGGGAAGTTCACTTCAAAATGGGATGGGCCATATATCGTACAAGAAACTTATTCAAGTGGGGCTTACAAGCTGGTTGATGCAGATGGTATGAGAATCGGCCCTATCAACGTCAAGTTTTTGAAGAAGTATTATCCATAAAGTTGCAAGTTATAACGCTCCTCGACGTACGAGCCTAAACTGCAAGTCGTGACGCTCCTCAACGTACGAGCCTAAACTGCAAGTCATGACGCTCCATGACGCACGAGCCTAAACTGCATGTTGCTATACTCCTGGCCCGCATGAGTTTAAACTGTGTATGGCACTTTTAAAAAAAAAAAAGAGTCCGCTAGGTTGAAAATCTCGAAAGAGGCGGCCTAGGCAAAAGTTAGGACGCAAAAAAAAAAGTCCGCTAGGTTGAAAATCTAGAAAGAGGCGGCCTAGGCAAAAGTTAGGACATAAAAAAAAAATATTACCTTGTCTGAACTACGGTATGACTTGATCCTCTTCCCCGAGGTACGTAGGCAGCTTAGAGTTTCATTCTAAGTTCAGTCGCATAAGTCCAAAAGATACATATTGCCCCAATTGTTGTTCGAATGAAGTATGAAGGAACGCAAGATCAAGCTGAAATGTCATCCTCATGTTGAACTTTGACCTCATTTGATTTAAAGGGGGCAACCCTCCATGGTAAATTGATATCTTCGATGGGCCGATTTTAGGAGGATGTCAAGTATTTGCATTGAAGTCTTCAAGTTCGTCGGTCTTCAAGTTGAAGTCTTCGTGTCAGTCGGTCTTCAAGTTGAAGTCTTCAAATCCGTTGATCTTCAAGTTGAAATATTTAGGCCCTCCAAGTCTCAAAGTTGAAGTCTTCAAGTCCGTCGGTCTTCAAGTTGAAGTCTTCAAATTCGCCGGTCTTAAAGTTGAAATATTTAAGCCCCCAAGATGAAGTCATTAGCTTAGACGGTGTAATGGTCTTTGCTTCAGATAAAAGAAATCTTTGACTTAGATGGTGTAATGGTCTATGCCTTAGATAAAATGAAGTTAAATTTTCAAATAAGATGAAGTCATTAGCTTAGACGGTGTAATGGTCTTTGCTTCAGACAAAAGAAATCTTGGGCCCAGACGGTGTAATGGTCTATGCCTTAGATAAAATGAAGTTAAATCTTCAAACAAGATGAAGTCATTAGCTTAGACGGTGTAATGGTCTTCGCTTCACACAAAATAAATTTAGTCCGGATGGTGTAAAGGTCTATGCCTCAGATAAAATGAAGTCAAACAAGATGAAGTCATTAGCTCAGACGGTGTAATGGTCTTCGCTTCAGATAATAAATCTTTGGCATAAACGGTGTGATGTTCTTTGTCTAAGATAAAATAAATCTTTGGCTTAGACGGTTAACGGTTAATGAGTACTCATCCCTTCACACCCCAAGATTGTTTTCTTCATGCATGGATCATCTTGTTGAACAAGAGCATATTTTTTTCGCTTGTCCTACAACAAAAAAAAAACAACAAAATAAGAAAAACACAAGAAAAGAAGAAGAAATTACCTTCACGTCAATGCTTCTAAGTTGTCAAAAGTAGACTCAAAGCTATTTGCAAACGCTGAAATTGATACTAATGAAGGACATATGGTATTTATAGATGTCAAGATGTGGCCATAGAAAGATAATTACCGGTGTGGGATCAACAGAAAAGGCGGCTAACAACTAGTTTCCATCACAAACTGGGATTCTATAATATGATTCCTACTCAAACTACGAAATGCCAGCTGTGCATTCTAGGTTTGGAATTGGACGATGCTAGTCTAAGAATGACAGACACGTCTCTAAATACATCTCGGATGAGACGTTAACAGCAATTAGGACTCATTTCAATGTGATCACTGGAAAGCTGTAAGTCAAGTGCAACAAATTGTTTATGTATAATGTATTATGATTGTATCACTTCATATATATTTCACGTGAGAATTGGAACAGATGAAGTGCATTGTCTTTAGGCGCATTGTCTTTATTTTCATTATAATATTCACAATTGACTTTGGATTTTACATGGGCATGTGGGATCCTAGATTAACCAAGCTGGAAAGTTTATCCAGCTTTGCAATTGCATAAACCTTAAATGAAATAAGTTTGAAAATTATGGAAAGCTTGAGAATTGATAAGCAACTTGCAATTTGCACAAGTGTGTAACCGTGGATACTTAAAGCCTCGTCTTTCAAAGTTTATACATTGTATTTTAACAAGTCTTGAAGTAGGGGACATTTGTAGGCATACAAAATTTACTGGATTTAAATCCATAAAAGTAATTTGATCTATATTTTAAATTCAAGATATATTGGTCCAAATAAATATTATGGGCTAATATAATTGAATTAATTATATAAGTCCAATATATATGGATTAAATAAATAAGTCTTAATCCATTGGGCTAGCCCATTTAATTGAGCTAAAGTGATGAGCCCACTTTATTAAGCCCAAGATGTCATTTTCCTAGAGACCCAGTTTGGTGCCACGTGTCAAATGACGTGGCGCGCCAAGTCAAGCGGAAGAGCCAATAGGACCATGCCACGTGTCAAAATGACAAGGCATGCCCAGTCACACTAAAAGGCCAATGAAATCGTGCCACGTGTGCAAATGACATGTTCTAGCCAATCAAATGCGGCCATGTCATACTTCAATTTGATTGGTCGGAAAGAGTTTGTTCTTATCACAACTCTTCCCTTCCACAACTATAAATAGGGGTCTTCATAACTCAGAAAAGGGACCAGAAGTTATAACAAGAAGCAAGAAAGAGCTCGTGGATCAAACGCTGCAAATTCCTCCACAAGTTTCAAGCTTCAAGCTTCAAGTTCAAGTTCAAAAAATCAAGTTCAAGCTCAAGAACGAAGAACAAATCAAGTTTAAGATCAAGAACGAAGACAAAATCAAGGTCAAGTTCAAGCAATCAAGCACAAGCTCAAGAACAAGATCATCGTTTGTGACAACAAACATAGATTCAAGATCAAGTTCAAAGGCACTTGAATTTATTTACTATTGAAAGGAAGAATTAGAGGATTCCTAGAGATTGTAACATTCAAATATTTGAAATAAAATACTATGATTGTTGCAATATTTTTCGGCCTTGATTTTAATTTTCTCGACGCAAATTTATTATCTACAACTACCCTTAAATTCGTAATACGATAGCTAAACCTAATAATATGGAGTCTCATTTTGTATTTCGTATTTTTTAATTTGAGTTCCAATAGTAATAACATGAGATTTATATTACTATATTAGGTACCTGAGCAAATAGACTTCTTTTTTAAGGTCAAGATGAGTATATTGTTGCATGATATTTGAGTATAAATCAATATATTATTTTACTCTATTTGAGTTACTAAAGCAAACATACAAATATATCAAATTTATGATATGACATTAGAATACTTTTGTGTGACATACTTTTTGCCTTTATTATATTGTCTAAATAAGATCAATATCCATCATTTTTAAGAGTTTGTGCTTTTCGTAAAATTTTACTATTATATAACTCAAACATATAGTTTAATAATATTTACGTGATTTTAGATATTTTATATGCGTATTCTAAAACTAATACTAAAAAAAAGTTAAAAGAACTTAACATCTTAAAAGTCAATCCAAACACCTCCTAATACACAAATTTCAACTATTAAGCTTTTCATGATTTACATTATTAGTGCTCATATTTCGATAGTGCATTTCATATTATTTATTATTTGACTCAAATCAAATATCAGATTGTTAGAACGTAAAACCATAAGCAAATGGTAAAGCACTGAATAACGGAACCAATTAATTTCTATTACTTGGTGCTCAAGGGGAGAGGGAGAAAAAAAAAAAGAAAAAAAAAAGACTGAAAGTAAAGACTCAACATTAGCTGACACCACTCACTCACCATTCTCCTTCATCAGCTTCGAATCGTTGCTATTCTCCGATCTACTCCCACCGGCGAAATCCAGCTGTAAGTTTCGTTTTTCTCTCTCAATATCTCATCTTTCTCTTAACGAAACCCTAATCCTTTTAATTCAGTATTTTGAAGAGCTAAAAAAATAAAGGCAACTTTCTGGGTCTTTAATCTCGAAACAAGAAGCATAACCTCATTCTTATTCAAAATTATGTAATGCATAAGATTTAGCATGTCCAATGATCAATTGCAAAATCTGTTTCCAGCATGTGGTGTGTGGGTTAGAAAAAAGTTTGGTATTTAAGTGGAGAAAGGGTACAGAGGTGAGCCCATTGTCTATCGAGTTTAGAACCATGTGCCACTGGCTCTCAATGATTTCGTGGTTATAAAGAAAAAAAGGTGTTAATTTGCTTCATTTAATTTCATTTTTGTGAGGGTCATCTTAGTTTGATAATAGCTTCAGTTGTGAGGGTCATCTTATTTTGTTCCTAGAATCTACCTGTAAATTAAGAACTTGAAACTAGGAAACCAACAGACAAATACACTGAGAAAAAGAATTGTTTATAGGAGAGAAGTAGACGAGAAACCAAAATTGAATTGAACACAGAGTCCTAGTACACAGATAGCATAAGGTCCTATTTTTATGCTACATTTTTCTTGGATCATTTCGTGCCTCACTGTTCAACTGTGCACTTCATCTAAGTTGCATCGCTTCAGAGAGAATCGATCTCCTTTCAATTCGCATTTCTCCATCGCTTTGTGCAAGAGGTTGCTTTTATTAGCACTGCTTAACTATAGAAGTGTACAGGCAGTACTATTTATTTACTACTTCTTATATGATAATAGCTTCTGGAGTTACGAGGTGTACTTATCTGCCTTTTGAGTATTACTTATAAATTTTCTTAGAATTTTTTTTTTTATAGAAATATGTTCTACGGGAAGAGTATGCTTTTTATTTACTCTCCATTTGATAATGGCTGCAAAATTGCCAGATCTACTAGTGTGCTTTTGAAGATAATAAGTACTCGAGTTTTTTACATTTTTACCATAGAGAAGATGAAAAGACAATTAGACCATCAAATGTGAATGTGTGAATTTAAGTCATCTAGAATACTCATAAACATCCACTATCATGTGAATATATTGCTAATTCAGTGAGGTTTTGGTTAGTTCTTATGAAAGGTTCTCAAGTTTTTAAATGTTGCTGCAATTAAGCTTTTATCTTGTTGACATTATTAAAGTGGTGTGGTTTGCCTTCAATTTGGGTTTATGGTTTCTTTTTGCGATGAAAAAGGTCAATGAGTTTTTGTTAAGATAGAGCTTATATCCTTTGTTTAATCAGATGGAGAACGCAAATGGCTCGGTTCCTGACATCCCAATACAGGAGCTTAAAGAGAAAGAAAATGCTGATTCTGTTGAAAATTTCAGCCAACGTGTTGATGAAATGGTTGGGAAGGTTGATCAGGTACATCAGTGCTGAGGCAAATTGTAGACTTGATTGTTATAGCTACTTTGTTCAAACATTCTTTAAAATTGCTCTTTACTATTCTTCTTTACATTGTAGTCACATTGTTGTTTTGGCCTATCATCATGTATTTTGTCTACATGATCTTGTTAACATGCGATTTCTTGCATATTCTTAATGTGTTAATCTGTGATAAATCATTGGTAAGTCAAAACATGTTATTTCTATGTTCTTTTTATTTTGTATTGTGTTGGCCTGAGATGAATTTAAATGGGAGAAACATTGTCAGTAATGGTTCATATGGCCAATCCCAACTTATTTAGTTGTTATACATGACACACAATATACAATTCACAGCCTTATCAAAAAATAAAAAATAAAAATATAATACATTATTCAAATTGGCCATATTTTTTTATAGAGGCAGTCATTCTAATCGACATCATAGGATTTTTGTTTCTTCTAAGTTTAGTTCAGGGAAAGGTGTTTTGATAAGATAAAGTGAATTAAACACAGAGTAAATACGCTCAGGGAAAAGAAAAAGCTGACCAAGTATGGACCATATGAGCAAAAGTTTTCGGAATTCTCCAATCTAATCCTTTTCTCTCTTGTTTGATCCTTGTGGTTCTTACCCTGCTCGGTCAAGGTGCTAGGAGAATGAGGTGTTCACCTCTTGAGGCGAGGCTTGCCCTTTACCAGTTAATTTCTGAGTGATAACGGGCCAGGTTTCTTTTGCTAGTTGAAGGTAAAATTAATATGCCAAGAAAGAAAAAAGAACCCAAAAAAGGGAAGAAAAAACAAGGCATTGATTGAGAGAATTTTAATTGGTGACTTTCTCCGTATTCTGTAATGTTAAAAGAAGATGGACATTTGGAGAATTGAGCTCTTCTTTTCTTTTGATTTTTGAGCTCTTCTTAGTTATTTGGTTGGATGTAAGCTGCAACTTGGACAAACCACATCATACGCCTTCCTCTGTAAATGTGATATTTGGACTGGGTTTAGGGGAGAAAATTATTGCATCTCTATTTGTGGGATTGAGGCTCATAAGACCTTTTCTTTCCCTTTTCTCTTCTAGATGGCAGGGAATGTTAGTTGCCACTTCCTGCCCAGCATCCCCTCACAATTGGATATATTCTGATGATACTCTGTTATACTTAAATCCAATGGATACTTTTTTTTGGTTCCTTCTTATGTTTAATACTCTATTTTAGGTGTAATGATTTTCAGCTTGCTAGCTTGCGATTCTTATGCTTGCCTATGGCAAAGCAGCCTATTGCTCACTTCAAATTTTTTTAATAAATGATCTCCTCATAGCTTCATTTTTAATGCTCTTAGCAAATCATTTCTGTTTGAAAGCTTTTGCTTCGTACTAGTTCTTCAAACTGACAGTAGATGTTATTTTCTCTCGATATTGTTACTCTCACCAGACTATACCAGCACACAAACTGTATATTACCAGCATTTGCAATTAAAAAGTACAATATCTCTCAGCATCTATGTTGCTGATTACTCATGTATTTCTGCCGTGTTTTCATTTGGAATACAATTGCTCTTAAATGTAATCTGGTCACAAGTTTGTTACATCAACAGCTTGAGCGGAGACTGAATGATGTTGAGCATTTCTATTCCAATACTAGCAAAAAGCAATCAAACACGCCAAGAGGTAGCTCTATTCTGAAAGACAAAGACAAACAGATTTCTAGCTTTAAAAGGCGGCAACAGGATGCATCACGTAGAGAAGCAGCTGGTGCCAGGAGAATGCAAGAACTTGTACGCCAATTTGGCACTATATTACGTCAGGTAACTTATTGTGTTCCAAGTGTCTTGACCCCTTTTTTTTCTGTCTAAAGCTAGTATGCTGCTAAATCAGTAATTTTTGTTAACCTTTAAACTTTTACAACTGTTAAATATCAAAATAATTATGTATCCCGACCCAAATCAGTAAGACAACATTAGAAAAGGTTTGGGAAAATAGTGGTACTGCTGAACTTGCAGAATGGAGTGTTATTCTGTTAAAGATGGAAGCTCCAGATAAGGATGCGTCATAGCTTCTTAACCAAAATCACTATTGTTACTCAATGGAATGTGCTGAAGCCTGAGTGTTAAAGAGATGTATTAAGCCTTAAGCTAGTGTTTTTGTCATTGTGATTTCCTGTTCCTGTAAAAGTATAGTCAGTTTTGACATACCTCACATCATTTACTCATTTTTGGTACCAATTCCACTCTCTTTTTACTTTCTCAACGGAGGTACATATCATTTCTATTTGTCCTGCTTTTGATTTTGCATTCACTTCGTCTCACCTTAATGAGTAAGTTCACTGATTTACCAATTAAAAGAGGACGCCAGTTGGCCGATCTTGGCCTTCATCCTTCTGTATCAATGTAACCATCTTTATTTTATTTCTTTTTACCATAGGATATAGTGGTAAAAGAAAAGAAGGGTAGGGTATCTGAACATATTATGGTGGTGCACCATGTTTAAGAGCAAATGTAGTTATTATTTAATCTAGTTAATTTATTTCTACTCATTGCTTAATCTATTTGTCAGATCACTCAGCACAAGTGGGCAGAACCTTTTATGGAACCTGTGGATGTTGAGGGTCTTGGATTGCATGATTACTTTGAGGTAAAGGTTTTGAATTTTCTTTTCAGAAGAAAGGTTTTGAATTTTCTTGCCGGTATAATTGTATCCATGATGTCCTAAGGATTCCTTTGGTCATTTTGTTTCTGCTAATACATCATGCGATTTTCTAGGTTATTGAGAAGCCCATGGACTTCAGTACCATCAAAAGCAAAATGGAAGCAAAGGATGGTTCTGGCTATAAGCATGTCCGGGAGATATGTGCTGACGTTAGGCTTATATTTAAGAATGCAATGAAATACAATGAGGAAAGGCATGACGTTCATGTAATGGCCAAAACCTTATTGGGCAAATTTGAGGAGAAGTGGTTGCAGCTTTTGCCAAAAGTTGACGAAGAGGTACTACCCATATCCATGTGTTGCCTATGGTCCTGTCTTTTATTTAGTATCTCATGTAAATTGGTAAGATTATTGAATCACTTTCTTGTAGGCTGTTGATTATGCTTATGTGAGATTAGAATATTGATTGGCTTTATAAGTAAATGATTGAGACATAAATATATAGAACTACTGCTCATAGGAAAAGCGGCGAAAGGAAGAGGAAGCAGAAGTCCAGCAGGATATGCAGCTCGCTCAGGAAGCTGCTCATGCCAAAATGGCTAAAGATTTGAGTATTGAGGTAGTTAAAGCTCAGTTTCCTTTACACAAAGATAAAAGTTTAGTCATATTGGGCCGACTGTTTGTGGATCTTCCTCCTCCACATGCTCATTATTAACCCGCTATAGAAAATAACTTAGACTTATCTTTTGAATTCCAGCTTGATGAGGTGGACATGCAACTAGAAGAACTCAGGGAAATGGTGCTTCAGAAATGCAGGTTAGAAACTTAGCAAATAACTCTCTTCAGTTAAGTTGTGCATTTATTAATTCCGAAGTAGCTGATTGGTTTTATAAATATATCTTATACTCTAGTCCTTCCTTTCATTGGATACTGTTATGTTTCAGGCTTGATCCAAAAAAATTACCTAAAATGCTCCTTGTATTTTATTTGTTTTGTCCAGATGTTTCTATAGACAAGAGGGGTTTCTCTGATGGTAAGCAACCCGCACTTCCAACCGAGAAGTTGTGAGTTCGAATCTCCCCAAGAGCAAGGTGGGAGGTTCTTGGAGGGAAGGATGCCGGGGGTCTATTTGGAAACAGCCTCTCTACCCCCAGGGTAGGGGTAAGGTCTGCCTACACACTACTCTCCCCAGACCCCACTAAGTGGGATTATATTGGGTTGTTGTTGTTGTCCAGATGTTTCTATGGTATGAAATTTTTCAGTGTTGAACAATGGGGTCTTTTCAAGAAAATCCCCCTAACATATGGTGCTACTAATAGGTGAAAACCCCATGACCGCGATTACAAGTGTGCCAATATGGTCAGACACTTGAAATAAATATAATGAGAACACTAAATGTTTCGGCCTAGAAGGAAGACTGAAAACAAATGAATTTTACAAGTCTTGTGCCTGGATAAGAGGGAGGAGAGCAGTTGTAATGCATGTTAATTATAGCCTGTTTGGCCAAGCTTATCCAAGCTGAAAAACACTTTTTTCTTTCAAAGTTGAAGTATTTGGCCAAGCTTTTGGAAGAAAAAAAAGTGCTTTCGAGGAGAAGCAGAAGCAGGAAAAAGTAGTTTCTCCAAGTTTTTTTGAGAAGTACTTTTGAGGAAAATACACTTAGAAACACTTTTTAAAAGCTTGGCCAAACACTAATTACTCCTTAGAAGTGCTTTTCAAATTAATTAGTCAAACACAAACTGCTGTTCAACAAAAGTACTTTTGAAAATAGCACTTTTGAAAAAAAACACTTCTCCAAATAACTACCATATTACCTTTTTCCAATAGTAAAGTAAGATGGATGTGTCGGCTGGGAAATTAAATACAATAGTAATTGGGCCTGCTCATGGCAGGGTATTGACGGTGAAGCTTCTCTTTTTCCCTTTAGGTTCTGGTCTAGTTACTTAAGTGGAGGGTAAAATTAGTATGCTGGACATTCATTGTGTGATTTGGTGTGCCAATTCTGTATTCTGGAACTTAATAATACTATGAATGACCTTTTCTCCATGGTTTTTATAAATTCTAAAAGCGAACAGTTGAAGTCAGATAATCAGATATACTTAGGATCAACAGCTAGATGCTAACATAGTAAGTGAACAAGAAATGCTCCAAGTACGATTTGGGCCATAATACATATGTTTATGTGATACATTAGTATGTCACACTTCTTGTCCTGGTTCAACAAGGTCAGGCCTGAAATTTGGCTCGTCGCTAACAAATCATTTAGATTTGTATTGTGCATGTGTTTTCTTTGTTTCTGTAGTTTTTATGTTATTCGATTTTAGGTTTACTGCAGTATTGGTCGCTAAGTTTGTCATAAATATTTCAGAAAGATGTCAACTGAAGACAAGAAAAAACTTGGGAATGGGCTCACAAGACTGTCTCCTGAAGATCTTAATAAGGCACTGTTAATTGTGGCACAGAGTGATCCTACTTTCCAAGCGACAGCAACAGAAGTGGAGCTTGACATGAATGCTCAGGTCATCATTATCAGTCATGATCATTTCATATATGCAGCATTTCTAGTTCTTAATCTACTCTTACTTTACATGACTTGAGTATTTTACCTTTATGCAGAGTGAGTCCACGCTATGGAAGTTGAAATTCTTCGTACAGGATGTGTTACATGCACAGGGAAAGAGCCCAGCGAGCATCGTACCAAACAACATCAATAACAATAATCTCCTAAACAACAACAACAAACGCAGAAGAGAAATTTGTGATGCACTCGCCAAATCTTCCCAAAAAAGGAGTAAAAAACCATCCTGATTTGTCATAACCAACATCTTGTGGTCACTTTTGGAGGTGTAAATGTTTTGAGTCGTTGGGGACGTGACAAACCATCTATCCTCGACGTTGTTAATAACTCAGAAAGACAGGAATAGTCACTGTAATAAGTAGGTTTTTGTATAGGAAATTCCTTATGGTTATATCTTACAGGAAGCTTGCATTTGCAGATATACATAGCAATAGTGCATTAACAGGTTGGCCTTTAATGCTTGGTTAAGGTATCATTTACAGAGAAAACCGATTGGTCTATAAGAAATAGCTTATGCCACTCGTATTGTCCCGAATTGACACAAGAGGCTAGGATTTAAAATCTTTGCGTAAACATTCAAGTTGATAATCGAGTTTCTGATACTTTTCCATTTGTTGTTAAAAAGAAAAATTCTATTTAAGGAAAGGAATAAGCAAAACGACCCAGGGCTAACTGCTATGCCAGTAGTGGAGTTTTGTGCTTGTTTTACCCATAAGTTATTAGTATCGCATTCTCTTTTCGTCAAAGTTGAAGGCCTAATTATCAAAACTATAGTTGCATATTTTTGTCTTTTACTCGATGCATAAAATATTTTGTTTTCATCAGTGTTTATAAGATCATCTTGATTTAGCATTGGTCAACATTAAAGGTCTCACTACAAGCAAATGCCTGGTACTTTACGTTGGGGGACAAGTATGGATATTATATGGTTTATCTGCAATGCAATCGTTATCACAAATTGAATATTATTTTAATGACAGCTTTAGCTCTATTGATGGAGGGCAAGCTTTAAGCTTGTCTTTTGCTTCAAACTTTGCTTTGGAAGATTAGCCCCACCCAATTACAAGAAAAATGTGAATTACATGGGGATTGGATTATACCTGCGGATTTCCTACCAAAAAGAATTTGAAAGTTTGTGATAGAAAAGGAAATTTCTTGCGGATTTTCCGCGAGTATTCCCCATGAAAAGTTTCAACAAATTTTTGGCAAAGTTTTTTCTGAAAAAGAGAATTATCATTTCAATTTCATGATTTAATTTATTCCATATTAATTCTTTTGTTACTACAATATTTCCTGGATTAGATTAACACCAATATTCTCTTCATTATTTCTCAATTATTAATTTTTATAGTTATCTTGTAATTATAATATGTTAGGTTTTATTAACCACTAATATATCTTTCCCCAATCAAACCCACCCAAAAAGGTCGAAATTCAAAAATAATCAAGTGGTAATTGAAAAATAGTCACAGTTTCATAAGTAATCAAAATTTAGCCACTTTTCAGCATGCTTTGCAAAGTTTGGTTATTTTTCAGTTACCAATCCGGAAAATGGCTAGAGTAAAAATAGCACGGGCTAGCCAATTCTCGGACTGGTCATTAAAAAATAGCCAGCGTTTGCAAAGACATTGAAAAATAGCCACTATTTTGTTGCAACGTTCTAGCATAATATACCGGAGATTGGTGCACTTGTGTTTTCGTATAGCCAAATTTAAAGATAAATTTGAACAAAAACACTATTCAAAATCCGAAAAAGTTCATACACAGTCATGGCAGCCTATGATATCCGTCGCTCCCACTAATCACAATCCACAAACTCAATTGCCCGTGTTTAAATGCCGGAAGATCCAACGCTCTGCCCGACGTTGAGTTGCCTACTAAAGGGCGAAATAGTGTTCTGTTTATCCGATGTGGTAAAAAAGAGAGACTAAATTGCTGGCAGTCATTTCTCTTCCAAAGTTAGGATGTAAAATTATTATTTTCTCTATCTTTTTTTTTTGTTTGAAGAAAGATACAGTAAGAATGAATTTTTCAAGTATAGCCAAATGGATCAAATTAAGATAATTTTTAGTGATTAAATGAAAGTTCATACCGCGTGTAATTTTTTTTCCTTTGAGAAACACAATTTTGGACATTAGAGGTCTTATATAAGAAAAAATGGATAATTGTAAATTTATATACCTCGAATAGCACATTAAATTTTGCATATAATAATTTCTTTAAACACGAAGTAAACACACTTTACATGGTTAAGTAATTAGTAAAGATTATTAGCTAATTCTAACCATGTATACAAGATCCAGTAACTTCAATAATATTAGAAGTTTTTTTTGGTCAAACAATACAAATTATTTAACCTAGTATGAATATGTACATCCACTAGTTCATTTTTGACTCTAGAACTAGTCCTCATCTTTGTAACTTTCTATGGACACTTCCTTCTATCAGTTGGATTCTATTACAATATATTCCTATACTACGTTTGGGTATGAGTTTTTATTTTATAATATCCTTTTCCATCTGCTTCTATGTTGTCCTTTACTATGCAGTTGGATAACAATCTCTCTTGATTTAAGTCTCTGATCTCGTTGTTGTTCTTGGAATCTTCTGGCATTGCGCTCATCCCGAATATGATAGACACTCGCGGCTAGCAACCATCCTAGGACCTCTACATGAGCTTTATTGTGCACTTTTCGGTTGTTATCCTTTCAACTTCTTCTTCCCAGTTTCCTACTTGATTATTTTCTCCTATCCAGCGTAAAAAGGAGCTCCATAGTTGTCTTGAGTATTAACATTCAAAAAGCAGGTGTGAGTGTGTTTCTTCAGCATCAGACATACATAATACACAGTTCCTAGGAACTTGTATTCCCCATTTGGCTAATCTATCAGCTGTGGTGAGTCTCTTCTATAGTGTAAGCCATAGTATAAACTGGTACTTTGGCACACGAATGGTCCCATATTGAGGCTTTTCCATGCAACTTTAGGATATTAAGGAATCAGATGCAAGTATGCCTTCTTGATTATGAACTTATCAGCTTGAGTAAACTGCTGCATATATATCTCCATCTCACTGATGTTTCTTCTCTTTATGTAGAAGCTGAGAATCCATTGTACCTATAAAGTATCTTTCTTTGATGTGATAGCCCGCAGTAGTTTGGATATGGCTGCTTTATTCCATGTTTGGAACTCGATTATGTTCAAACCCCCTGTTAATTTTGACATACACAGCCTCTCTGATGCCACTAATGCTCTTCTTGATGTTGCACATTGTCCAGTCCACAAGAATGTTCTACAGGTACTTGTTATCAGTTGGATTAACTTTTTTGGTATCAAAACGATTTGTGACCAGTAGGTTTGAATCTCGAACAAGACACTCTTGATTAACTGTACTCTGCCACTATATAAAAGGAATTTGGTGGTCCAACATCTAATCATGGCAATCATTCTCTCCACCAGAGGCATGCACTATTGAACAATTATTTTCTTGGATGAAAGGGAACACCAAGGTATTTGAAAGTTATCTCACCATGTGAAAAGTGCATTTTAGACATTTGGTATTTCGGTTGCTGTTCTACCCCCGTTATTTATAATGAGCTCTTTTCCATATTTGCTTTGAGGCCTGATACTGCTGAAAAATATTTAAATGCCTTAAGCATCAGTTGAATGGACATTTAATATGCTCTGCAATACATGACTAAGTCATCTGCAAAACAAATATGTAGTAGTTTTATTTTTCTACACCTTGGGTGATGGTTGAAGTTGGGGTTGTAGTTCAATTGTTTCATAGATCTATTCAAGTACTCCATTGTTAGTACAAATGGGAATAATGACATAGGATTTCCTTGTCGAGGCCCTTTTATTGCTTGGAATTTAGGAGTGAGGCCTCTATTGAAGATGATAGAGTAGCTGACAGTAAAGACACACTCCATGATAATATTAACAAATTTTACTGGTATTCCAAACTCCAACAAGACCATTCTTAGGAAATCCCACTCGATAGTATCATATGTTTTCCTGATGTCCACTTTAACTAGACACATGGGGGATATTACTTTTCTATTATAACCTTTGACTAATTCATGGTCCACAATGACATTATCAAAGATGTTCCTTCCTGCAATAAAAGCTGATTAGATGGCCCCACAATTTTGTCCAACACTAGTTCAAGTCTAGCAGTGATCACCTTGGCTATCAGTTTATACAATATTGTCCAGCATGTAATAGGCCTAAATTTCTTGATATAGGTGGGGTTGTAACTTTTGGCACTAAGGTAATGGTTGTGCAGTTGATCTCTTTGAGAATCTTACCAGTCTCAAAGAATTGCAATATAGCCTTACTAACATCTTCTCTCACTATGTCCCAATTTGCTTTGAAGAATTCAATAGGGGATCCCCCATCCCCTCAGAGGGGCTTTGTCAGCTGGTAAATCATTCAAAGTCTGAAGTATTTCCTCTTTCATCACTGGCTTGATCAGACCTTGTTGATCCTTCTTATTGAGGAAGTATCCATCATTCGATATGGTACTATTTAGACATGGCATTTCACTAGCCTTAGTACTCAATAGCTCTTGGAAGAATTTAATGAACTCTTGCTGAACTTGTGCAGGATCAATTAACATTATTCCCTAATAATTACATATTGATGAGATATGATTCCCTGCTTGTCAAGTCTTCAGTTGTGCATGGAAATATCTGGTGTTCAAGTCCCATTTTTCTAATAATACATCCCTAAACTTTTGTCTCAGTATATCCTTATGTATGTTGGACCATTTTTCTAACTCCAGTATCAGTCCTCTCTCCTCTTGTATCAAGTTGGAGTTGTAGAGGTCTGATTTCAGCAATCGTTGAGTGACTTGTAGCTTTTCTCGAATGCCCTCTACTCTTTTCTCTAGGCTGGTTACTTTTTTATGAAGATGTTTTGTGTTAAGCTCAACAAGCTTGAGCTTTTTACATACTCTATATATAGTGTATCCAGAAATTTTATGTTGCCATGTAGACTGGAATACTTCCTTGAAAACCTATTCTTGAATAAGGACATTGAGTAATCTGATTGGTCTTTGAAGTACTTGCTTGACTCCCCCACTACTAACAATGATTGGGGTGTGATCTGAGCAACTTGGGTTGTGATAGACTGTTTCTAGATGGCCATATCTATCAAATCAATTAGCATTCCCAAATGCCCAATCGATGAGGCTGTGTATTATGATCTGCACATCTCTTTTGTTACTCCATGAGAATTGACAACCTGTTCTTTTAAGTTGCCCAAGGCCAGTATCTTCAATGAATTCCTAAAAATCTTTGACTTTAGCTGGGTGTACTGGAACACCATTATGCCTGTCATTTACTGAGAGTATGGTACTGAAGTCCCCTAACACAATCCAGGGATTAGTTATGTTATAATTCAGTACACTCAGTTCATTCTTTTCATTTATGGTATTCAATCCATAAACATATGTTATCTGACTAGAAAATAGCACCCCTTATCTTTAACTAAGCAATGAACAAATTGTGGCCAAGATATTAATATTTGCACCTCCACTTGTTGATGCTTCCAATGTACCCATATTCTACCATTTGGATTTTGTGTATAATTTTCAGCTACTTCTCATTCATTTCCCATTTCTTAACTTTCTCATCCTTTTTGGTTTTAACTTTAGTCTCCAGACATCCTATTAGTACTACCTTATTTGTAAGCAGAAAGGTCTTGAGTTCTTTCTGCTTAAAGGGCTTGTTAAGCCCTCTTATGTTCCATGAACAAAATATCATAGGGGGATCTTCCTTGGAGGGCTAAGATCCTTTGTCACTTTTGGGGTGACTACCGTTGGTTGAATTCTCAGAGCACTAAATTGATTCTGTCTCAATAGCCTGTCAATCTTCTCACTATCTTCATACAACTGACTTTGTCCCTTATGTTCTGGGATGGTAGCCAACTTTTTCTTTCCCCTGCTCTTAGCCCATTGCACATGATATTCCATATCTTCCGACTGTGCTATTGTATCTTGTGTAGCAGCTGATGTTCATACCTCCTACAACTGGCTCAACAGCTGTGGCTGGTTTGTGAGGTTCTTGAGGTGCTTTCACTCTCCAATCCATCTTCTGTTTCTTCTTGTTTATTTGTTGCTTCCCTTTATCAATTTTTATTGCCTTCTTGCATTCACCATTCCAGTGTCCTATACTCAGGCAACTCTGACAATATAAGGGCCTCCATTAATATTCAATGGTCTACAATCTGTACTTGCCTCCTAGTAATTCAATTGGTATCTCCTCTGGAAGTGCAAGTGAGACATTCATCTCAATTAGTATGCGTGCATAGGACACTCTTTCACCAATAGCTGTAAGTTTATCTGTGCAAATAGGCTTCCCTAAGCAACTAGCTATCCTGCCTACGCTTCCCGGCACCCAGTATTAGATAGGCAAATTAGGGAATGTCACTCATACAGGGATAACTTGAAGAGGCTCCTACTCCTTGCTCATATGGAATTCTGGTTCCCATTGTTTGAGAACCATTGGTCTGTTGTCAAAAGCGTATGGTCCAGTTTGAAACAAGGTCTCCTTCTCTTCCTCAGAAGTAAATCAAAATATAAAATTGCCTTCGCCATGTAAGCATAACTTAGGAGTTGTGACAAAATTTCAAACTCCATATACAAATTTCAACATTTCCTTAAAGGAAGGGTTTCCCCCAATCACATATCCTATTAATGTTGATTTGCATTTCTAGCATTGTTTTTCAATTTTTGTCTGTACTAATTGAACTGTCTTCACCCCGTCTTTCACAATAGGAGGAAAATAGTCAAGTTTCAACCCTAATTACTGAGATCTATTACCTTTGACAACTTCAGCCGCCGTAGTTTTTTTGGCTCTCGATACTGTAGAAAAGGTAAGTTTACCTTCATCTTGTCCTTCAGGAGTAGTTGTTTCAACTGATGGCATACCTTGCAATATCGTTGGAGACTACCCATTCCTGTAAACCGTTGACCAAATTGCCTTGGCCCTAAGCCCTGGGGGACTCCGTTTACTGGTATAATTAGTCTATTAGGTTCTTCATGTGTTGTGGAAGGAGTTGACGTCGCCGGATTTTGCTTATTCCCTCGAGCCATAGGTGGTAGCTGATGATAAACTATAATTACGTGTTTTAGTCGATTATTACACTCTAATTTACTGCACTTTAGTTGAGTTTGCGCTTTAATCGCTGGTGTTTTGCACTAATTGTGTATTTTATGCCTTGTAGGTGTGATTTCGAGCTATATAGATGTTATGGAATAAATTTAAGTGATTTGAAACTTTGAAATCTGAGTAAAAGCTCAAGGAATTAAGCCGGGATCGTGTTCGGGGGTCAAATTTGATAGTTGAGAACAAACGAAGACTCGATGAGGCATATTATGCACTGTGTAGTAAAATGCACATAACTTTTTACTCATAACTCTATTTTGGCTCCATAATATATGGATGGAAAGATAACTCAAAGGGCTACAACTTTTATGTTGCTCATTTTTCCAGATTCTAAACGAAACAGGGTTAAACACCGCGGTTTCACCGCGACCGCGGCAGAACCGCGGTAGAAGATGGACGCAGACAATTGAAGAATCAGAGGCCATGTTTGGCCGCGGTTTGACCGCGACCGCGGTAAAACCGCGGTAGGAGGCGGAAATTTAGGGACTTATGTGCAAAACATGGGATTTTAAGCCCTAAACCTATATAAAACAAAGGAGGCCGGCCAAGAACAAAAAGGGAGGACATATTTTGGACACAAATTAGACCTAAGGAGGCAAGAGACACTACTTTAGGGTTAGACAACACCCTTGGAGGCAAGAACACATTGGGAACAAGGCGGGGAATTCTTCTACGAGTTTTTCCTTCCTCTTCCTATTTTTCATTATTGGTTATGACTTTTAGTATTGTAGTTTTACGTACTATTATGAATAACTAATTTGTTATCTAGAGTTTTAATAGAACCTTTTGTAGGATAAATTCTTGTTAT
>MDKF010249704.1:0-16475 GCA_026770625.1 Nicotiana glauca | reverse complement strand
CCAGGTACTCTAGGGAAAGGACGAGGGCGAGAGCTTAGATCTATGTGCTCCTTTGATAAGTCTGAAAATGAGGAATGATTCTTCCATCAGAATGGTCATTATGCTAGTCAAGGTATGTCAAGACCTTCTAAGAGTACCATGTTTGCTGCTCAAGGATTGCAAACAACTAACAAAAACCTTTTTGTTCATGTGAAAGAGCATATGCAAAGTGATATTCCAATTTCTCCTTCTGACGATCAAGTTATGCAATCCACCCAAAAAGTTGAAACAAGTATGTGGTGTTTTTTATTGAGAAATTTGGTATAGTTCCGGTTATTACATGTTTTTTGCTCATTTATTGCTTATTACTGCTTGTGGCATGCTTGCAAGTTTCTTCTGTTGTCCAGCCATTGCTGGTGGTGCTGCATATTGAACAGACACAAGGGTATCAACTTGAGTGTTTGCGAAATTCTGCTGCTGCTGCTGCCCAGTCCTTTTTGTTGCTGCATTTTTCATCCAAATAGCACCTTCTTTGCTTGTTCCAATATGTTCCTGCCCATTATCAGTAGAGATATCATCTTCACTCACCCTGTTATCCTCTTCATATTCCTCAGATTGTTCCAATATGAGTTCGTGTATTTAGCCTCAGGACCATCCTTTTCTCCCGAAGGAACAGCCCTCACATATTCATTATCCTTTCCCTCAGAAATTACATCTCTAGTAGTCCTATCAATTATTTTTTCCACATCTGTTTGTTGCACAGCAGTAGCTGTAGGAGCTGCTGGTTTTTCAGCTTTACCAACTAGTGCAGCATTATGTTTAGCAGCTCCAGAAGTAGCTATTAGAGCTGCTGCCTTCCTCACGATCTGATCTTCCTTAACCCCATCAGTAGCACCAACATATTTTGTTGGTGTTTCTCCTGATTCAATATTAACAACAACATCCAAACTAGCTGCTTGAACAGCTGATTCAACACCTGCTAATGCTGATTTCTCCAATGGTTTAACAGGTGCAACAACTCGATCTCCAGTTTCCTTCATTGCAGTAGTAGCCTCCAGATTTGCACCATCCAGACTTCCCATATGTTTAGCCAAAATTGCAGCATGTTCCTTCGAAGTTTTCCCAATGTTTGCTCCATTCAAAACCTCCACTTGCATATTAATTTTACCAACTGAAATAGCCATATCATTAAGACGATACTGACCAAAATCAGCAGTAACCTTCAAAGCATCAGAAATGACTTCAAACATTCGTGCAAACATTGTGCCATATTTGCTGCTCATTGTTGCAATTACTTGTAAATAGCTTGAATCTAAAAAAAATATATTGTATACAAGCCATTAAGGTAATAACTTGATTTAGTAATATAATTTCTTATATAAGGTACTCTAGGGAAAGGACGGGGGCGAGAACTTAGATCTATGTGCTCCTTTGAAGAGTCTTAAAATGAGGAACGAGCCTTTCATCAGAATGCTCATTATGCAAGTCAAAGTATGTCAAGACCTTCTATGAGTACAAGATTAGACTCTACCGTGTTTGCCGCTCAAGGATTGCGAACAAAGAATATTAACTCTTTGGTTCATGAGAAAGAGAATATGCAAACTAATAGTCCATTTTCTCCTTTTATTGATCAAGTTATGCAATCAACCCAAACAGTTGAAACAGGTATGGTTTCTCAAATCTATTTGATCACATGTTTATCATTTTTACAATATTTTCTTATGTTTATAAATTAAGCAAATGTAGGTTCATGTACTGCTGGAAATGTAAAAAAGGTTCGAGGAAGTAACAAGTGCAAAGAAGCTGCATCACTTGAAGTTGGAGAGAAGCTAAAAGTAACATTTTACAATAACTGAACAGTTGGAAGAATAGTAATATATTTTCGAGGCACTTGGAAAAAATAGTTCGTGACCGTAATATATGCCCGCTGGGAGTATCATCCTGGGATCGCATTAAGGAGGAAAAGTTAAATCACATATGGGCAGTTGTGACGGTAACCAGATGGATTATTACAATTTCTTCTTTGATTCCTCTTTTCTTACAATTCTTGGCACTTAATTATTGAGTTCTTATCACGTTTTTCACAAAAATAAAGTAAAACTGTGTGTTAGTCGACCACCTGTGTTTTTGGAAATTTGCTGCTGTGTGTTACTGCCTAGAACTTGTGGTTGCCCATTTTTTTGAGTTGTGTTCTTCATCATAGCTGCCTGGGCATTCTCTACCATTCTAACTAGATCTGTATTGGAAATTTGCATTGTTTATGTAGGATCATCACGTATTAGACTTGCCTCACCAGTGTGATTTTTAACTGTTGCAATCCCAAGTCGAGCATCAATGTCCTTTGCAATTTTCTGCTGATTTATGTTGCCTGTAAATCTGGTTTTTCCATCAACTGATTGTGTCTCATCACCCCTCTGTTGCTCCTTATTTTTAGACTCATTCATATCATGCTCACCCTCATTGACCAATGCATCAAAAGAGTTCGAGACTCCAATGACTGGTGATGGTAGAATCTGATTTTGAAGACCTGGAGTTTGCTTCTTACTATGTGATTTATTCACTACTGTCCAGTTATTGATCTTTGTATCTACTTTGTGTGGAATATCAGCATATTGCCTTTGATTAAGTACCTTCCCCTCCACATGCACTACTGCAGTCCTGAGACCTGATGAATTTTCAATTAGTTCCCCGGGTGCAACAGTAGGTCGTGTCTCCTGCATAACAGATATTTTCTCCTTCTCATGGACACCTTGAGCTTCAAATTTTTGTGCAGCATCTACCTTCAATTTCCCAGTTCCTTTGCCTTTGAATCAATTACTGGTCGATCTACTGTAGGAGTCGCTGCAACAGTACCAAATTGATTAGTTGTAGTATTCATAGGTCGACACACTCCTGCAAGTGTCACCATAGGATCAGAAGCTGCTCGATCAACTGTAGGAGTCAATGCAACAGTAGATTGCAAAACTCCATCTGAATTTTCCATCTTCTCAAACCTAGATGCTGTAGCATTTTCCTTCTCTAAATCCTCAATCCTTACATGTTGATGTCCCTCGCCATTCACTGTGACAACTTCACAACCTACTGCATTACCAGGTTGTTCAGTTGTAGCAATACGTGGTCGATCACCTCCTGCTACTGTCATTATAGCACTGCCATTACCTCGTTCATTAAACACCCTATTTCCTGCTTCTATAACCATAGCTTGAGACACCCTAGCTAAGTCACGATCGACAGGAACAACCATCTGCCTTGATCAGACCATGCCCAACTTGAGATGCTGCCCATGTTAATTTCTCTGTCAAAACCTCTATTCCAGCTTGTTCCTTCATAATTCGACACACCCTTTCGTCATGGCCTTGATGCCTGCAATAAGTACAATATTTAGGGATATTATCATACACCACCTCCTGATATTAACAGGAAGTGGCTCTCCATGAACGATATTAACAGGAAGCAATTCTATTTTTGACGCAATTGTGGCAGATTGCTTTGACTGAAGTTGGGCAGCATATGTTTGTATTGAATTAACATTGGGATGTTTTTCATTAGGATTTTGGATTTTGTAGAACTATATTTTCCTCTATCATTTGGAGGTTTTGTGATGATGGGATATCAACCAATATTTTCCTCATGATATATTGCAGGATAAATTTGAGAGTGATGACATGGATATTCATCGCACTCATATTTTGGGATGGATGAAAGAGTTATGATACAAATGGAGAGGTCAATTGCATGCAAAGTATGTGAAGGGTAAGCCAATACAAGAGGCTCTTAAGAATATGCCCAAGGGGGTAGACAAGAAACAATGTGAGTGGTTGGTAAAGGAACATTTTGCTACTGAAAGTTTTCAGGTTTGACATAATACCTAGTTGTGTAATTATATTTTATACTATTATCTTTTAACTGATAATTTATTTATAGCATTTAAATTTATTATTGTTGCTCAAATATAGGCGAGAAGTAACAGGAATGCAGCAAATAGAACTAAGTTGAAGATGCTTCATCATATTGGTAGCAAGCCAATTAGAGAGATTATTTATCAAAAGGTGTGATCATCTAATCTATTTTTTCATAATATTGACGAGACGTTATTTGACATATTTACTTTTATACAAAGGGTGGAAAAGATGGCAAACCACCTGATTTGGCAACAATTTTCTTCGACACTCGCAAGAAGAATAACACACTTGTTGATCCAGAAACAATCGAGAAACATGTGCGTTCGATTAATTGAAAAATGTTCTTTACTTTTAATTATTATGAGATTTGACAAAAAATTATCTATTTTCTTTGTAGGTTCAAATCAAGGAATTGGTGCAGTCCGAACCGTCACTTCCTACCATAGAGATTGTAGAAAAATGCTTTGGACCTCAAAATTATAGTCATGTATTTGGCTTGGGGGGTGGAGTAAAGGCGAAAGATTTGAAAGGTGAAACTTCCTCAAAAGCTGAATTATTGGCTAAGCTACGTGCAACTGAAAATGAAAACCAGTCTTTGAAGGATCGTTTGTCTAACTTCGAAAATGATATGAAGGAAGTGAGGCAATTAAAAGAATTATTATTAGCGCAACAAACTAATTTTCAGCCTCCGGTTCAGGAGAATGACTATTCGGATCCTTGATGTACCAAGTGAGTAACAACTTACCTGAAACATCAATTTATTTTATTAGCTGAATTTCTCTGAATTCTTCTTATGAAAAATGCAATTGGATGGGTTCTTGTAATTAAGCCTTCTTAAAAAGTTCTTACAAACATCGTCTGATTTGCTTTGATGTAATACACTTCTCATTATCCTAACAGTCTCATGAAATTGAAAAGCAAAGATCTTGTTTATTGTTATTGTTGTTGAAAAGGCACAATAACAAGTGTAAGTGTATTCTCTTTCCGTCGACTTTCAGTTCTAGTACTAGGACTTCTGGTCTTCTTTATTTGTTGTTATTATTTCCACTCACATTTTGAAAATCTATAATAGCTGACGGTTTAAGCATCATGTATCCTATCTTGTGAGTTGTGATAGTAGTCATTAGTAAATTGTGTCATAGGTTGATGTAACGTCACTGGAGACTTGTCAACAACAAAACAATCTTTTTGCTGGTTTAGCAGCCTTTATAAAGACACTTCATTTGTTGGTTATACTTATTGGGCTGTCACTTAATACTGCAGTTGCTGGAAATGTTGATAAACAATATTGGAGAACATGTTCACAATTAGGTTATTGATACAGGAATCCTTCCGGTATAGGTGTTTTCATCGTCTTTTGTTCCGTGGGATAGTCTGATGGAGAACTGAGGAGGAAATCTTTTTGTTTTGGTTTTACATAAGACTGGTAATGGCAGCTATAATGTACAAAGAACTTCGTCTTCGACCTCAACATAAACACTCAATTATTTGATACTTTTGTGTGGCTGACCGTTCTTTAGCGGTTGATTTAAATGAAAATATTACTGTACTAGTTTACTAATATGACATGTCATATTTATGCAGATATTACATATTCTTTTCTAATGTATTCAAAATACGCATATTGAAGCAGTCCTTTTTCATCCTTCAGTTACCTTCTTTTCTAATGTATTCTTTGAACTTGTGACTTGTTTTGATAACTTGAGGAACCTTCAGCATAGTTATGTGTTCTCTTCTTCTGTAAGTATAGTAATCTGACTTGCTCTAACTAAAATTTCTTATTTTTTCTACAGGTTTTGGATATTGAAGTTCAAGAAGCAGATTTTTGACGACATACTGATTGACCATCTTTTTGCTAGGAATGTCAAGAAAATTTTACATGTCAATCGAGGGATATAAGTGATATGTAGTTTTTTGCTAAATGTTTATTAACACAATATTGTGACTAGCTTATCATTGATGTACGGTGCAACTAACTGATATTGATTATTTTTTGAAATATTTTATGAAAACAATATCATCTTTATAATAATATACTCGATTTTCTAGCTAGTTGCAAATTGAATGTGATTTAGGGACTTGTGGCTTGTTTCTTTAAGGCCTAGACTGTTAGTCCTTTAAATCATTTTTGGAATAGAAAATTTGGTTGTTCGATCTGCCAGATTTGTAGTGCTGCAATGTTCGACTTAGCGACCAGCTTTAATCTTCTCGCAAAAGATATAACGACTTAGCGCCCAGCTTTAATCTTCTCGCAAAAGATATAACGACCAACTTCTAGCTGGCCACAAAAGTGCCGTTTAACGACCATATTTAAACTAGTCGCAAATATATTTAAGGACCAGAAATTTAGTCCCTAATATATGCAAATAGGCACCAGAAACATGGTCCTTAAAAATCATTTAAGGGCTAGTTTTACTCTGGTCGCGAAACACTTTTAGCGACTAGTATTGCATCTAGTCCTTAATGAGCTTTAGCGGCGGAAGCTATAAGAACCAGCTTTGCTGGTCGCTATTCATCATTAGGGACCAACTCCTTACTTTTAGGGACCAGTTTTCTCTTCGCTATTGAGCATTTTTCTTGTAGTGTTACTCCGATTGTCCTCCAGTTCAGCAAAAGCAAAGAAAAGTTAAAACTGAATCAGTGATAAGATCAAAGAAGAAATTACAAAACAACTGAAGGCGGGGGTAATCCGAGTGGTCCGATATACTACATGGCTAGCCAATGTGGTTCCAGTGCAAAAGAAAGACGGGAAAACCCCGGTGTGTGTGGACTACCGAGATTTGAATAGGGCAAGTCCTAAAGAGAATTTTCCTTTGCCTAACATCCACATCCTTGTTGATCACTGCACCAAACATGAAATACAGTCCTTCATGGATTGTTATGCAGGATATCACTAGGTGTTGATGGATGAAGAAAATGCTGAGAAGACAGCTTTCACTACACCCTGGGGTACCTACTATTATCGGGTCATGCCATTTGTGTTAAAGAATGCCGGTGCAACTTATATGAGAGCTATGACTGCCATTTTCCATGACATGATGCACCAGGAGATAGAGGTTATATGTGGATGATGTAATCATCAAGTCCCGAACTCAGAGTAACCACATTCGAGATTTGAGAAAGTTCTTTGAACGGCTGCGCAAGTATGATTTGAAGCTGAATCCGGCCAAATGTGCCTTCGGAGTCCCGTCATGTAAGCTCTTGGCTTTCATAGTCAGTAGGAGAGGTATTGGGTTAGATCCAACGAAGATAAAGGCCATTCGAGATCTGCCTCCTCCGAGAACTAAGAAAGACGTTATGAGTTTATTGGGCAGGTTAAACTATATTAGTCGGTTCATTTCTCAACTGACTACCACGTGTGAGCCCATATTCAAACTATTGAAGAAAAATGCAGCAATCAAATGGACAACTGAATGTCAAGAGGCCTTCGAAAGGATCAAGGAATATCTGTCAAATCCTCGTTGTTGGTCCCACCTGAGTCAGGGTGACCTCTCTTCTTGTATCTGACGGTGTTGGAAAATTCTTTTGGCTATGTCCTGGGGCAACACGATATAACCGGCAAGAAAGAGCAGGCGATTTACTATCTGAGTAAGAAGTTTACCAGCTACAAGGCCAAATATACTTTGTTGGAGAGAACATTCTGTGCTCTGACGTGGGTCACTCAGAAGTTGTGACACTATCTTCAAGCCCACACTACCTACCTCTTAACCAGGTTGGACCCTTTGAAATACATATTCCAAAAACCGATGTCCACTGGGAGACTGGCAAAATGGCAAATCTTGCTCACTAAATTTGACATAGTCTATGTCACTCGCACAGCAATGAAAGCCCAGGCGTTGGCAAATCATTTGGCAGAAAACCCGGTTGACGAGGAATACCAACCATTGAGCACATACTTCCCAGATGAAGAGGTAAATTCAGTAGAAGCGATCTCGGAAGACACTCGTGCTTGGAAAATGTTCTTTGACAGAGTAGTAAATGCTAGAGGTTTAGGCACTGGGGCAATCTTGATATCACCCGATGGTCAGGACTATCCGGCTACAGCTAGGCTCTGATTCTTTTGTACAAACAACACAGCTGAATATGAAGCTTGCATCATGGGCATGAATATGGCCATTGACCAAGATGTTGAAGATTTATTGATCATGTGGGACTCTGATTTGATTATACGGCAAGCCCAAGGAGAATGGGAGACTCGAGATATTAAACTCATTCCTTATCGACAACATGTGGAAGATCTCACTAAATGCTTCAAGTCGATAGAGTTCAGGTATATTGCTCGGTGTCACAATGAACTAGCCGATGCACTCGCCACTCTAGCTTCAATGTTGCCTTACCCAGGCAATGCCCATATTGATCCCCTAGAAATTCAAATCAAATAAAAGCACAGGTATTGTAATGCGGTCGAGGTGGAACCCAGCATTCAGCCTTGGTATCATGATATCAAAAGATTTCTGAAAACACAAGAATACCCCGAGCAAGCCACTGGAGATCAAAAGAGAACCATTAGACGGCATATGAGTGGTTTCTTTTTAAGCGGTGATGTCTTGTACAAAAGAACCCCGGACCTCAATTTGCTAAGATGTGTTGATGTCGAAGAAGCCAGAAGAATCATGCATGAAGTGCACTCGGGAGTGTGTGGACCTCATATGAATGGTTATGTGTTGGCAAAGAAAATTCTATGAGCGGGTTATTATTGGATAACTATGGAAAATGATTGCTTCAGCTTTGTCCAAAAATGCCATCAATGTCAGGTGCACGGTGATTTGATTCATGCACCCCCAACAGAGCTTCATCTGATGTCAGCACGTTGGCCGTTTGTTGCCTGGGGTATGGATGTCATTGGGCCAATCGAGCCACAAGCTTCAAATGGACATAGATTCATACTGGTCGCAATCGATTATTTCACAAAATGGGTTGAGGCCATCACTCTCAAGTTGGTCACCAAGAAAGCTGTGGTGGACTTTGTGCACTCCAATCTCATTTGTCGCTTTGGTATTCCCGACACTATCATTACCTATAATGCTACAAACTTGAACAGTCGTCTGATGGAAGAGGTACGTGAACAATTCAAGATAATGCATAGAAACTCTACTCCTTATCGGCCAAAAGCCAATGGTGCCGTTGAAGCAGCAAATAAGAACATCAAGAAGATTTTGAGGAAGATGGTTCAAAGCTCCAGGCAATGGCGTGAAACATTGCCCTTTGCATTACTGGGGTATCGCACCACAGTGCGTACATCAATCAGAGCGACCCCGTACTTCTTGGTTTATGGAACCAAAGCAGTCATACCCGCGAAAGTAGAAATCCCATCGCTTCGCATAATTGTTGAAGCAGAAATTGAGGACAGTGAGTGGGTTAAAACTCGGTTAGAGCAGTTGTCATTAATTGATGTAAAACGGCTGGCCGCAGTTTGCCACGGGCAGTTGTACCAACAAAGAATGGCCCGCGCCTATAACAAGAAAGTGCGTCCCAGGAATTTTGAAGCGGGACAGCTCATGCTCAGACGCATTCTCCCTCATCACCAGGAAGCAAAAAGAATGTTTGCTCCTAATTGGAAAGGTCCATACATAATCCGAAAGATATTGCCAAGAGGAGCAATGTATCTGGGAGACATCGAAGGGAATGATCCTGAAACAGCAGTCAATGCAGATGCAGTCAAAAGATATTATGTCTAGGCCTCCATGTTTGATGGCGTTTGTGTGATTGAGATGACGAACGCTTTCCTTCCCAATACCCCAAACACTAGCAATCCTTCGTTAAACCCTTTGAGCCGGTTTCGTTTCTTTGGCTACCCTCTTTGGAACCCGAAAGTACAAAAAGAAAAAGAAAAATAAAACAAAAACAAAAATTATTTCCCTGAACTACGTTTGACTTGATCCCGAAATGGTACGTAGGCAGCCTCTCCATGAGGTTCAGTCACACCAAAACAAAATCCCAATTTCCCCAAAATTGAACTGGGGCAGATGATATTATGGTTCGGCTATGAATTCGCCGAAATGGTTCCAAAGTTGTAGTTCCGCCCAAAATCCTTTTTACCCAAAGACCTTGTCCAAGTCCTTCTGATCAATTGGCAAAAGCAGGGAAGTGAAAATATCATTATTGGAATCTGATATAATTCAAAGTGAGAGAAATAAAATGAGAGAGTCTTATCAGTGAAGACCTTCGGGCACCATAAGGCGATGATGAGTAGGGAAAATGAAAATGAGAGAGTCCGCTTAGTGAAAACTCGCAAAGAGCACTATCGGGCAACAGTGAGAAGAGAAATGAGAGAGGTCTATTGGCGAAAACCCGCAAAGGGCACTATCGGCCAAAAAGAAGACATCTCACCACGAAAAGAGTCCTGGTAAGGTTCCCTGGTTTTGAAATACGGACCAACGGGTTTCCAAGAAGCTGGAATGTTTGTGTGGGTCGGGCGTCTAGTCCAAGAAGTATGTCATGTTCATTTAAAGCCAGCATGCACCCCATATAAGTCCTTCTTTCCCCCGAAAGGGACGCTTCTCTTTAAACTCATATGCTTGCCTTTTGCATACTTTTCTTTGAATCCCTTTCGGTTTAACTCCGATTCTGTAACTATTACAAAGAAAGGTGGCAGGATTGTTTCTATCGGGCCCCGCCCAGTCAGAGTTGAAGAAAATGCCCAGCCTCAGCGAGTGCGTCAGGCCAATCCCGTCTGACCATAGTGGTTGATGCTTTTGAAGCAAAGACACTGGAAAAGAAGGAAAATCAAAGGCAAAGTGAAAAGGCCAGAGCCCACATGAGCGAGTCATGATGAAATCCTGAGAGTTGAATCCCGTCGGTTTGAAAAGAGATTCACCCTCAAGGCCAACAAGTAGCAAAGTTCTCAACGGAAAAGGGGCCGGGATCAAACAATTGGGATGATCAAGGCCACAAAACCAACCACCATTTCAAACTAATAAATTTTTTTCTGTTGAAAACAGGTTCCATTCAAAGCAACCATGCAAGAAGCAGGTGCAACCCAAAAAGAAATGAAATGCGCAAGCGCTGAAACAGCTTTGCAGCAGGAAATCGACCAAAAAGGAAGTTTCCCAAAACTTTGTCATGCGTGTTACTAAATAAAAATGAAAATGTAAAAAGAAGAAGAAAAGAAGGAAAAGAGAAGAAGAAGAAGAAAAGAAATGAAAATGAAAACCTCAAAAGAAGAACCAAGCTTGGTAGCATAGGAGCTTTTTCTTTCCAAATCCCGGCCCAAAAACCGAGGATCTCCCGGCCAAAAAACCGAGGAGCTTTTTCTTCCCAAATCCTGGCCAACAAACCGAGGATCTCCCGGCCAAAAAATCGAGGAACTTTTTCTTTCCAAATCTCGGCCGAAAAACCGAGGATCTCCCGGCCCAAAAAAAACCGAGGAGCTATTCTTTCCAAATCCCGGACAAAAAACCGAGGATCTCCCGGCGAAAAAACTAAGGAGCTTTTTCTTTCCAAATCCCGGCCAAAAAATCGAGGATCTCCCGGCCAAAAAAACCGAGAAGCTTTTTCTTTCCAAATCCCGGCAAAAAAAACCGAGGAGCTTTTTCTTTCCAAATCCCGGCCAAAAAATCGAGGATCTCCCGGCAAAAAAATCGAGGTGCTTTTTCTTTCAAAATCCCGGCAAAAACCGAGGAGCTTTTTCTTTCCAAATCCCGGCCAAAAAACCGAGGATCTCCCGGCCAAAAAACCAAGGAGCTTTTTCTTCCCAAATCCCGGCCTAAAAACCGAGGATCTCCCGGCGAAAAAATCGAGGAACTTTTTCTTTCCAAATCCCGGCCGAAAAACCGAGGATCTCCCAGCCCAAAAAAAACCGAGGAGCTTTTCTTTCCAAATCCCGGCCAAATAACCGAAGAGCTCCCGGCCAAAAAACTGAGGAGATTTTTCTTTCCAAATCCCGGCCAAAAAACCGAGGATCTCCCGGCCAAAAAACCGAGAAACTTTTTCTTCAAAACAAAACAACTTCTTTCATTATTTTTCAGTTTTGTGAATTTTTGTGTTATTTTCTGATAATTGTTGCATTTTATTGGTGCATTCTAATGAAAAATATAAAAAATACATTTGGCATTTGCATGTAGTATTTAATTTCATACTTTAGAATTAATTAGGGGTTAAGTTATTTTTAGAACAAAATATAAAGAAAATATAAAAAAGTAATAATAAAATAGTCCATTTTTTGTATTTTTAATTGTTAATTGTTAAATTTGCCACGAAATAGTTTTTAAACAATTTTAGGAATTAATTAGTTTAACTTTGAAAATATATTAGGTCTTTATTTTAATTTTTTGCATTTTATAAAGTCAGAAAAATGTAAAAAATATAATGCAAACAAAACAAATAAAAGAAATAAAAGGAAAACAATTAAAAAAAGAGTGGGCTTAATTGGAGACCCAGATTGGGCCATATACAACGCCTGGCCCAAACCATTTACCCACACCCAAATTGACCCAGTCCAGTCCCCACCCGGTCCGATCCGTTACCCAGTCAAAACGACCCCGTTTGGTCAATGATTGATCCTGGCCGTCTAAGATACTTAGATCAACGGCCAGGAAGTGGGTGTTACAGGGTATAAGAGTGTCGGATTACCCTCCCCACCCCCGTACTTTCGTCTCCAAACACCCTAGAGACTAAACCTGTAACGCCGCCGCCGGAAATCGCCCACGGTGGCGACAGTTGTCCAAATTGTCCCAAATTTTAACCTTGTCTTCCCTTCGCTCCCCTCTCCCTAAATCTACCCTCGTTTTCCTCCAAATCCTAAACAAACACCCCAAATCTTCCAAAAACTAGGCGCCGCCACCATCGTGCACGGCGGTGCCGGCTCCAAATGATCCCAAAATAACACCCTAGACTCCCCTAACCTTCCTCATTCCTAATTCTCAACCAGATTTTTTCGAATATCAGCAGAACTCTTCGAATATCAAATCAAAGACTCTCCTCAAAACCCTAGTTCACCCAATCGGCCTGAAATTCACACCACATGGTCTTCTCCTTCCCCTGATGGCAAATCCAGTTTCAATGTTGCTCGAACCTCGCCGGAGTTGGGTGATCTTGAGGAGATAAGCCGGCAGAATCCCACGAGCCCTAAATTTAGGGTTTGATGAACCCTAATTCGAATAGGCATTCAGACTAGTCCTACCAGTAAGTTCTATCTGTGATTTTGTTATTTATTCATCTCATGAATGTTTGATTCAACTATGACATTTAGTCTCGCTTTAATTCCTATTTTGATTTTCAGTTTAGTTTAATTCTGATATGATTTTGCGTTACTCTGAACATTTGGATGTCTGCTAATTAGCTCAAGTAATTTTGTTAGTATAATTGGATTTTTGTTATTTTTGATTCCGCGTTGAGTTTTTCTTCTGATAGTAATAATGTTGCGTCTGGTTGTGATATGTGTTTTGTTCAAATTAAACTTTGTTCCTGCTAATATAGATTTAAGTTTGTTTTTACCTTGCTTAATCAAATATTTAACAGAGTGGTTAGATTTGTTAGTTTAGTAATCAGATTGTTAGTATAATGGTTGGATTTGGGTGAATAACCGTGGTTGCTAACCATGGTTGGAGGAGCTGGGAGTGTAGCTAGATCAGTTTGGTAATTTCAGGGCTATGGTAAGGACAGTAAGGGTAATTCACCAAAGGAATCTGATAGTAACTCAATTTAGAAGCTACTAGAAGCACCTAGAAGTGGTCGAAATGGAATTTTAGTAACTTTTAGTGTACTAACTTGTGACACAAGTCAGAAAACAAGGGACTAAGTGAGTAAATAAACAGGGACTAAGAGTGTAAAAATTGAAATCTGAGGCTGCACAGTTGGTGCCTATAAAAGGGCATGCTCATTGCCTTGAATGACAAGTTTTGGAACCCAAAAATTCTCCCCAAAACCATCCTGCTAATCTGAACTTCAAAGTTTGAATTTCAAATAAAAGGAGCCCAAAATTCTAATCTTATAGTTCAAGCCTTCTCTTAGATCTTAGATCCTGTCCAAAAATATAAAAAAAATCAATAGAAAACTTTCAGAAAAATCCAAAAACTGTTACATTGATTCTTGTTGTAGCTTCATAGTTCAGTTTTGAGTAACTTGAGGTCAAATGAGTTTGTTTTTGATCGACTAACTGCTGTTGAGTTTCTGAGTTCATTCCTGGGCTGTTTTTTAACTGATTTTGGGGTTTGAGAGTGATTTTAAGCTGTTGTGCCATACTGTCTTCTTCTGGATCACAAAAATTGATGCTGACCTTCTTCATCTCCTTTATTTCATTCTAATCCAGGTACACTTCTCAACATCACTTCAATGTAGTTGTTGAAACAGAAATGAAATAGAGCAGCTTTGCATTCTCTGCTTCCTGATGCATTCTCATTTGAATAATGTGTAAATAGATAGATATATTAGCTTACTTGTGTATATAGTTTAGTGTTGATCTGTAATGACGTGAATTTTGAACAATGGGACTGTAATTAAGGACTGTCTAGACAATGGATTGATTTGATTACTTCTTCTGATTGTAGGAATTTTATAATTAGTAGTGTTAGTTTGAATTAGTTTAAATTGCTGAGTTCGAGTTGCCATTCGGAATCAGATTTAAAAATAGAGGTTTGGGCTGAAATCAGAAACTAGTTAAGTCTCATATGCAATGAAAATGGACAGTTAACTTTGAATTTGGAATCTATTCATTCTAGAGTAGTATCCTAAGTGTAGTGGCGTTTATTTTCCTATGACAATTGCTTACTTAGACGGAAAATTGGTTGTCAGTAGCATTTGAAATTGTTTAATCATTTGGAATTGTGGCACATAATAGATCGTAGGTTTAAATTCAATTGCCTGAATGAATTGTTAGCATGTCAATTATTGTTTAAATTTGGTGACATTAATCCAGTCACTAAACTGAAAATTGAGTGCTCACAACGTTTTGTCAAACTAGATTGGGTATCCGATTTAAATTTAAACTGACAATTGGATTGGGCCTTTTACTCGTTGTCTCAAATGTTCAAACTTAATCACTGGGCTAGTTTCCATTGCTTTTCTTGGGCTCGTTGATTGGCCCATGGTTGAGAACCTGTACAATCTGATTTGGACTTCAATAGTGCTGATGCAGGGCCCAAGTCATAGCCCTGCCCATTTTAGGCCCAAAGCCAATGGTTTTCATTTGTATTATCTTGGGGCAAACTCCAAAGTCAAAATTGTGAGTATTAAATCTGATATTAATTTTGTAGCATAGGATTTTGGCATTCCGGTTAAGTAGCATATTCGAATTAAGAGGTTCACCCCTTGTTCGAGTGTGGACTTGAACCGGAGCCCAAATTCTTTGTTCACATTAAATAATAGCAACTAATAAAGTTGATTAATTAGGATTCTCTAGAAACAAAATTGAATAAAAAATTATAGCTTGCTCCAGGACGGTCTTTAAATAATAAATGAGATGAGCCTCGCCGAACAAACCATATAAATTGTGGGGCCCTCATTAAATGCTTAATTAAATACTTAGAATTCGGGGCGTGCCGTTTAGTGAATTTCACGGCCCCCGCAAAGATAATAATGCGCTAGTCTCTTCAGGCGCGTATTTTAATAATTTTACCTTCTTAAATACGGGTGTGCATTTCATGCGACACAAATCTAAATGTCACGAACCATTTTTCCTAACTAGGTCATGATGGCGCCTAACACCACATCTAGCCCAGCCAGCTGCGGAAGTTTTTATTAAGTCTCAATTGTTAATTAATCAACCAAATATACTAGTGTTTTTCAAGTAAATAAACGAAACTAGCAAGATCATACAGTACTGACATAGTCATACAAACCCCAAAATAAATGTTCTCTACACTGTGTGCCAAAACCCGGTGTCACTAGCTACGGGCGAACAATAGAGTATACACAAAAATATACAAAACACAGTCCTACTGTCTGAATCAGAATAGACAGAAAATCATAAATATAGGAAAAGGACTCCTTCGGCTATGAATCGACATGAGGGAGAAGGCAGCTCACAGTAGAAGTCCCAGGAAGTGCTCACTGATATGCACCCGAGTGATGTCCAGATCCACCTGCCTCAAACCCTGTACATTTAAGTACAGAAGTGTAGCATGAGTACGTAAACAACGTGTAATCAGTAAGTATCCCGTCCAATCTCGAAGAAGTAGAGACGAGAGGTCGACTCGATACTTACTAAGGTCAATTAGTATATATATATATAAATACGCAAGAGTGAATATAGCATGATTAAATAAAGAATTTACAAGTAATGGCAATTATAGCATGTAGTGTAAGTCCAGAATACTTCAACATCGAATTTATCATTTATCAAGTGGGACAGTGGCAAAATGAAGCATATATATAAGCTTTTCCACAATTAACATGCGCACATAATACCGAGGCGATGGCCCGAACCAACATAAATAAATGTGCACTTGCCGAGGGTCGACGGTGCGCCTATAGATGCATCTATTCACACCGAGGCGATCGGCCCGATCCACAATTAAGGATAATATATATATATATATATCAAGTTCATATCAAATGACACATAAGTAGGCAAAAATATCTTATCAACACAATTCAATTTATAGAAATAAGCTCATATTCTCCTTTTTAAGTCTCTAATAAATGCTAGGTGTTCAA
>MU689066.1:64169-87168 GCA_026770625.1 Nicotiana glauca | reverse complement strand
AGTTTGATTGATTTTACAAATTACCCTACTACCTCTTACCCTTTTGTCCCCTGAACTATTAACTAATTTTCAGGATTTAAAGCTAAATTAACTACTAATTACTTATCAAATTGAAAAATAATCAGACATTAATTAACAAACAGCTATAACCAATCGACTAATTAATCCAAAAAGATACTTAACAGATATTCAAACTAACTAATACCAACTAATTAATACTAACAAATATCATAATCAACTCATACCAGAAATTAACTCTAACAAAATCGACTTATTTCAGACAAAACAAATTAAAGGTATTTTGCAAACAAAAATCTAATTAATTTCAGATTTAATGTCAAAAATTATATTTTTTTTCTTAAACGAAATCAGAATCCATAACCTAAGAACTAAAATATAAAAAGATAAACCCTAATATTGATCAACTAATCATGCGAAGAAACACACATGCACAGACAAAAATAAGAAACAGAAGAGAAAATAAACTTAACTTTTATCTTTTATTTTGTTTTCTTGGTCAGTCTTTTAACCCTCAGGATTCACACGAAGAACATGGAGATTTTGACACCGACTTCTTGATTTTGGGGTCACCGGAGAAGCTTCAACCTTTGATTCGAACCACTCCAGTGACTTTTAAGGTTCAAGACCTTCGAAAATGGGTTAAGGGCATCAAGGAGGAGCTATGGTGTATTTTTGGGTTGATTTGGACGAACTAGTATTCGCCGGAGTTAGGGTTCCGGCGACACTCTTTTGAATATTCGAGAAGAAAGAAAGATATTCGAAGGAAAAGAAGTTAAGGGATAGAATCAGGGGTTAACGGTGGTTCTGGGGTGTTATTTGGGTGGTGGTTGGTGTAGGTTTTGTCTCCCGCCAGTAGGGTTCCGGCGGGGTCTGTGAGGGATTTTGAGGCGGCTAAAGAGAAGAGAAGAGAAGAAGAAGATTGAAATGTTTATGATATTTTTGATATACGATATACATATTAAAATATAACAAATGACCCCTACCGTTGGATTAATGAGAACGAACGGCTAAGATTCCTTGACCCAATATACGACGTCGTTTGTTTAAATGAGAGCTCAACTTTTGTCCATTGGATTAATTTGATCAAGGGCTCAGATTAAAACTCCAAAACGTTGTCGTTTTATTTATTAGATGGACTGGTTTCATCCATTAGATCAATTCCTTTCAACGGCCAGGATTGTTTTACTAAAACGGGGTCGTTTGATTTTTATTGGGCAGACCGGGTATGGGAGTATTTGGGGCCTGGACATGGGTATTATTATTTGGGATAATATACTTGGCCCAAATTTTAAAACAATCCATTATTTTCTTGTATTTTTGTATTGTATTTTCACTTGTATTTTGTATTTTATTTTTCTTTTCCAATTATATATTTTTTGTGATTTTATCAAATTGTTAAACTTAACTAAAACTAATTCTAGAATTTATTTAATAACTATTGATAGCAATTTTCAATTGAAAATACTAAAAATGCTATATATTTTTTTTATTTTTCCTTAAATTGTTTCCAAAATGAATTAATGCTAAAATTGTAAAATTAAAAATCCTAATGCATATGTATATTTTTGTATTTTTAATAATTATTATGCAACTAATTAGCACAGAAATGCCACAAATATCAACAAAAATTGTAAAAATAATAAAAAATTATTTTGTTTGGATTTTAGGAATAATATGCTTAGGGCAAAAATTACATGCTCACAGACCCCAAAGTATAGATACTCGTTACCATGCATATACATCGTATTCCACAATTAACACATAGCAATTAAGACACCACTCCTAATCTCTCAAGCTAAGGTTAGACCAAAATACGTACCTCGATGCCTCAAACATAATTCAAGTCTCAACTACTGCTTTACATCTTAATTCCACCACCAATTCGCTCGTATCTAGCCACAAGTTACTTAACTATCTCAATAAATGCTAAATGAATCAATTCTAATGGTTGAAAATAGGTTTTCTATAGTTTTTCCCTTAAAGTTAAAAATCGACCCTGAGCCCACATGGTCAAAACCCGAGGTTCGAACCAAAACCCGATTACCCATTCACCCACGAACCCAAATATATAATTTATTTTGAAATCGAACCTCAAATCGAGGTCCAAATCCCTAAAATTTGAAAAACCTAAGTTCTACCCAAAACATCCAATTTCCTCCGTGAAAATCTTTGAGATTGAGTTGAAATCATGAGAAAAGATGTTGAAAATTAATAAAAACGATTTAGAAATGACTTACAATCTATTTGGAAGACTACTTGCCTTTGAAAAATCGCCCAAAGGTGTTTAAGTTTTGAAAAATGAAAGATTTTCGGCTAAGTTATGAATTTTTAGGTTGCAGATGTTGCAATTGTGACAGGGTTCATAATTGCGAACCCCACAGAAAGCTGTTCACTTTGCAATTGCGAAGATATTGTCGCATTTTCGACCCAGTTTATTTCTGATCGCCTTCGCATTTGCGAGGGACCTTTCGCGAATGAGATATCGCATTTGCGATACAAAAGTCGCATTTGCAACCAAGGCAGCCCAGGTAGAGTATCGCATTTGCAATGCTTTCTCGCATTTGCGAAGCCTGTAGACTTGCAACATACCAGCAATTCCTAAGTCCAAATTTCACTCTGTGGCCTATCCAAAACTCACCCGATCCCTCGGGGCTCCAAACTAAACATGCTCACTAACCTAAAAACATCATACGGACTTGCTCGTGCAATCAATCGTCAAAATAACATCAACAACTATGAATTAAAACCCAATTTCATGAAATCATGCAAGAACACAAAAATTTCCAATTTCTCAGATTTAAGTTCGTTTTATACCAACCTAAATCCGATCTTTACCAAATTTTACATATTGAACCAAATTATTATTTCAAACTTGTACCGAACTTAGGAACCAAAGTACGGGCCTGATACCACCAAATTCAAACATATTTCATTTCCAAAAACTCATATATATTCCAGAAAATAATTTTCTTTAAAAATTCATTTCTCGGGATTGGGACCTCGGAATTTGATTCCGGGCATAGACCCAAGTCACATAATTTCCTACAGACCCTTCGGGACCGTCAAATCACGGGCTGGGGTCTGTTTACCAAGAATGTTGACCAAAGTCAACTTTAATTTATTTTAAAAGCTAAATTTATTATTTTCCACATATTTTCACATAATAGCTTTCTGGATACATGCTCGGACTGCGCATGCAAATCGAGGTGAGATAAATAAGAGGTTTTGGAGCCTCGGAACACAGAATTTATTTCTAAAATGAGTTATGACCTTTCAGGTGATCACATTCTCCACCTCTAAAATAATTGTTCGTCCTCGAACGGACATATGAAGAAAGTACCTGAGTCGGAGAAAAGATGGGGATAATGGCTCCGCATATAGGACTCGGACTCCCAGGTCATTGCCTCAACAGGCTGACCTCTCCACTGAACACAAATAGAAGGGAAACTCTTCGATCTCAACTGACGAATGCCGATCTAGAATAGCTACCGTCTCCTCCTCATATGACAAGTCCTTTTCCAACTGGACAGTGATGAAGTCTAACACATGGGATGGATCGATGTGATACTTCCGAAGCATGGACACTTGAAACACTGGATGCACGGCTGATATACTCGGCGGCAACACAAGTATGTAAGCCACCTCTCCCACTCTATCAAGAATATCAAACGGGCCAATGAACCTAGGGCTAATCTTGCCCTTCTTTCCAAATCTCATCACGCCCTTCATTGGCGACACCCGAAGTAACACTCGTTCGCCGACCATGAATGGAACATCATGAACCTTACGGTCAGCATAACTCTTTTGCCATGACTGAGCTGTACGAAGCCTATTCTGAATGATCTTGACCTTGTCCAAGGCATCATGTACTAGATCTGTACCCAACAACTGAGCGTCTCCCGGCTTAAACCACCTAACTGGCGACCGACAACGCCTACCATATAAAGCGTCATAAGGAGCCATCTGAATGCTCGACTGGTAAATGTTGTTGTACCCAAACTCTGTTAAAGGCAAAAAATGATCCCATGAGCCTCCAAAGTCAATAACACAAGCTTAGAGCATATCCTCCAAAATTTGAATAGTCCGCTTGAACTGCCTGTCCGTCCGAGGATGAAATATTGCGCTCAACTCAACCCGCGCGCCCAACTCACGCTGAACTACTCTCCAGAAATGTGAGGTAAATTGCGTACCTCGGTCCGAAATGATAGACACAGGCACACCATGAAGACGAGCAATCTCTCGGATATAGATCTCGGCTAACCTCTCAGAAGAATAGGAGACTGCCACAGGAAAGAAATAACTGACTAGTCAGTCTATCAACAACAACCCTCACTATATCGAACTTCCTCTGAGTCCGTGGGAGTCCAACAACAAAGTATATAGTGATACGCTCCCACTTTCACTCGGGAAGCTCAATCCTCTTAAACAAACCATCGGGTCTCTGATGCTCGTACTTTACCTGCTGACAATTCAAATACCGAGCCACATACGCAACAATATCCTTCTTCATCCTCCTCCACCAATAATATTGCCGCAAATCCTGATACATCTTAGCGGCGCTCAGATGAATAGAGTACCGGAAACTATGGGCCTCCTCTAAAATCAACTCTCGGAGTCCATCCACATTAGGCACACAAACTCGACCCTGTAGCCTTACAACCTATCATCTCCTAATGTAACCTGCTTGGCACCACCGTGCTGCACCGTGTCCCTAAGGACACAAAAATGAGGATCATCATACTACCGATCTAGGGTACTCTCCAATAAAGAAAAACAAGTGATTGTGCAATCTAATACACTGCTGGGATCAGAAACATCCAACCTCACGAACTGATTGGCCGAAGCTTGAACATCCAAAGCAACTGGTCTCTCGCCGATCGGAATATACGCAAGACTGCCCATACTGGCTGATTACTCAAAGCACCGGCCACCACATTGTCCTTCCCCGGGTGATATAAGATGGTGATATCATAGTCCTTCAGTAGCTCCAACAACCTTCTCTGCCTCAAATTTAGCTTCTTCTTGTTGAACAAATACTGTAAACTCTTGTGATCCTTAAACACCTCACATGCCACGCCAAATAGATAAGGCCTCCAAATGTTCAATGCGTGAACAATGGCTGCTAACTCCAAATCATGGACCGAATAGTTCTTCTCATGAATCTTCAACTGGCACGTAGCATAAGCAATGACCTTTCCATCCCGCATCAACACCGCACTAAATCCAATACGAGATACATCACAATAAACTGTATATGGCCCTGAACCTATGGGCAAAACCAACACAGGCGTCGTAGTCAAAGATGTCTTGAACTTCTGAAAGCTCACCTCACACTCGTCCGACCACCTGAACTGGGCACCCTTATAGGTCAACCTGGTCATCGAGGGTGTAATAGATGAAAACCCCTCCACAAACTGACGATAATAGCCTGCCAAACCCAAGAAACTCCGGATCTCTGTAGCTGATGCGGGTCTAGGCCAGTCCTTGACCGACTTTATCTTCTTTGGATCTACCTGAATACCCTTTGCTGAAACAACATGACCCAAGAAAGCAACTGACCCCAACCAAAACTCGCACGTCAAAAACTTAGCATATAACTGACTATATTTCAAAGTCTAAAGAACAACTCTCAAATGCTTCTCATGTTCCTCCTGGCTGCAAGAATAAATCAAAATATCATCAATGAAGACTATCACGAATAAATCCAAGTAAGGTTTGAACACTAGGTTCATCAAATTCATAAAAGTTGCTGGGGAATTTGTCAACCGAATGACATCACAAAGAATTTATAATGCCCGTACCGAGTGCGAATTGCTATCGTAGGGACATCAAATGCCCTAATCCTCAACTGATGGTAGCCAGATCTCAAGTCAATCTTCGACAATACCTTGGCATCCTGAATCTGATCAAACAAATCATCAATCCTCGACAATGGATACTTATTCTTGATTGTAACCTTGTTCAACTGTCGATAATCTATACATATTCGCATCGATCCATCCTTCTTCTTAACAAACAACATTGGCGCACCCCAAAACGAGACACTAGGTCTAATGAAGCCTTTATCAAGCAAGTCTTGCAACTGCTCCTTCAGTTCTTTCAACTCAGGCGGTGCCATACAATACGGCGGAATAGAAATAGGTAGAGTGCTCGGAGCCAAATCAATGTAGAAGTCAATATCCCTGTCGGGTGGCATAGGCAGGTCTGAAGGAAATACCTCAGGAAACTCATGAACAACAGGCACAGAATACATAGAAGGAACATTAGCACTAGAATCACGAACATATGCCAAATAGGAAAAACATCGCTTCTCGATCATAGGTCGGGCCTTCATGTATGAGATAACACTACGAGTAGAATGACCAGGAGTTCCTCTCCACTCTAAACGAGGCAACCCCGGCAATGCTAAAGTCATATTCTTGGCATAACAGTACAAGATAGCGTGATAAGGTGATAACTAGTCCATCCCCAATATGACATCAAAATCAACCATGTCCAACAGAAATAAATCTAATCGAGTCTCAAGACCCCAATCACAACTACACATGAACGATGGACACGATCTACCATAATAGAATCACCTAGTGGTATAGACACATATATAGGAGCACTCAAAGAATCACTAGGCATAACCAGATACAGTGCAAAATAAGATGACACATGGGAGTATGTAGACCTTGGGTCAAATAGAACTGAAGCATCTCTACTACAAACTAGAACAGTACATGTGATAACTACATCAGAAGCCTCAACCTCAAGCCTAGTTGGAAGAGCATAACATCGGGGCTGGGCCCTACCACTCTGAACTACATCCCTGGGACGTCCTCCTACTGCTGGCCTCCACCTCTAGCGGCCTGAGCTCCACCTCGAATACCTCTACCTCTACCTCTAGCACCTCTACCTGGCTGGGCGGGCGGTGGAACACTCGGTGCCTGAATCATGGCACGGGAACCCTGGTGCTGAGAATTGCTCGGTGCTCGATGACAAAATCTAGCAACATGCCTCGTGTCTCCACAAGTAAAATAAGCCTTCTGCTGCTGGAACTGATGGCCTTAAAAGCTTTGGAGCGGAGGTGCACTGATAGGAGCTGGTGATGCACTATAGGACTGCTGATCAGAATACTGTATATGAGAGCCACGACCACGTGGGGCATCGTGAGAAATCTGAAGTGCTGACTGAAAAGGCCTGGGAGGATGGCCTCTACCAAAAGAATCCCTGCCTCCAGACAAGGCACCACTGAATCTGCCTGAATGACGAGGCCTCTTGTCAGACCCCTGACCACCCCCCTGTGATAGAACCATCTCAACCCTCCTGGCCACATTGGCCGCATATTGAAAGGAAATCTCGCTCCCCGTCTCCTTAGCCATCTGAAGTCGAATATGCTGAATGAGTCCCTCAATAAACCTCCTCTCTCTCTCTCTCTCAATGGGAAGTATAAGAAGAGCATGACGGGCCAAGTCAATAAATGTGGTCTCATACTGAGTAACAATCATAGAACCCTGTTGGAGACGTTCAAACTGCCTATGATAGATCTCTCTCTGAGTGATACAAAGAAACTTCTCCAAAAATAGCTGACGAAAACTGATCCCAAGTCAAAGTTGGTGATCCAACTGGTCGAGCCAAACAATAATCTCTCCACCAAGTCTTGGCGGATCCAGATAAGCAAAAAGTAGCAAAGTCGACCCCATTGGTCTCCACTATCTCCATGTTCCTGAGAACCTCATGACACCTATCTAAATAATCCCGGGGATCCTCAGAAGATGCACCGCTAAAAGTGGTAGTGAAGAGTTCGGTAAACTTGTCCAATCTCCACAAGGCATCAGCAGACATAGCTGCTCCATCACCAGTCTGAGCTACCATACCCGGCTGAACTGCCCCAACTGGCTGAGCTGCTGGAGTCTGAAACTGGGGAGCCATCTGCTCCACAGTGCGGGTAGCAGGAGTCTGGGCTCCTCCTCCATCCAGAGAGACGGCTGGTGCTATAGGAAGCAAGCCTGAAAGGGTGACACTCTCCATAAGGCCCACTAGATGAACCAGAGCATCCTGGAGTACTGGGTAGCAATGAACCCCCTTGGGACCTAAGCTGGGCCCATCGGAACAGCTTGGGCCGGAACCTCATCGTCAAACTCAACTTGAGGCTCCGCCTGGTGCTGTTGCTCTGGGCTGAGCTCTATCCCTGCCTCGGCCTCTAGCATGGCCTTTTAAGTAACCTAGAGCTCTAATACCAGCTTATCATGATCCAAATTTTTTACCCTCGGGATTCCTCATGGAGCCTACTCGTAAAAGCTAGGAAAGCCAAGTATTATAAATACATTACTCTTTTTATTAAGCATGTTCAACAGTTCAATATAATAAGTGATTAAACAATAGAATAAATTAAATAACCAGAAATACGGACGACGAAAACTTAATAGTTTAACCAAATGTTGCTACATAATTTGAAGTACAATATTACCCAAAATTTGGTGTCACAAGTTCATAGACTGTCTAAGAGTACTACAAATAAAGGTCCAAAAGATAAATACAAATTGTTTCAGAAATACATAGAAGAAATAGTAGAGAATGATAGAAGGAGACGCCAAGGCCCGCGGACGTCTGCATAACTACCTCGGGTCGCCTGTTGGACTGAAGGTAGCAACCTCACTACGGTCCATACGCTCCGATATCAGTATCTGCACACAGTGCAGAGTGTAGTATCAGCACAACCGACCACATGTACTGGTATGTGCTTAGCCTAACCTCGGCGAAGTAGTGACGAGGCTAGGACCAGACTACCAAATAAACCTGTGCAGTTAAATCATACACAATAAAAAATAAAAGCAGATATTCACAGTAAAGATGGGGGAGCGGAAAACATGTTGTGAGGAGTATCATACAACATCATAATACCAAAGAGGAATGTAACGAAGCTAAAATTCAATTGCTAAGAAAATAAGAACACAATCACAGTATTCACTTTCATCTCTTTCTTGTTGCAGGCGTGCAACCCGCTCCCATTTCATATATCCCATTGCAGGTGTGCAACTCGCTCCCATTTCATATGTCTCGTTGAGGCGTGCAACTCGCTCCCATTTCATATATCTCGTTGCAGGCGTGCAACCTGCTCCCATTTCATATATCTCGTTGCAGGCGTGCAACCCGCTCCCATTTCATATATCTCATTGCAGGCGTGCAACTCGCTCCCATTTACAAATCAATATAAATCACAAAAAAATCCCGGCAAGGGAACAAGAGTATAACAACAATAATTCCGGCAAGGGGAAACAATGCCGTAAACAATAACATCCCAGCAAGGGAGACAATGTTATAACAATATTATCCTGGCAAGAGAGACAATATCACAATTATAACATCCCGACAAGGGAACCAACAATGACAATCAATATATTAAGCATGAATAAATCTCAACAGAGTCACAACAATTACAACACTAGACCCACAGGCATGCTTGACCCAGACGTATAGATACTCGTCATCATGCCTATATGTCGTACTCCACAATTAACACATAGCAGTTAAGACACCACTCCTAATCGCTTAAGCTAAGGTTAGACCAAACACTTACATCGTTGCCTCGAACACAATTCAAGTCTCAACTACCGCTTTACCTCTTGATTCTACTACCAACTCGCTCGTATCTAGCCACAAGTTACTTAACCATATCAATAAATGCTAAATGAATCAATTCTAATGCATGAAAATAGGTTTTCTAAAAGATTTCCCAAAAAGTCAAAAATCGACCGCGGGCCTACATGGTCAAAACCGAGGTTTGAACCAAAACCCGATTACCTATTCACACACGAACCCAAATATATAATTTATTTTGAAATCGGACCTTAAATCGAGATCCAAATCTCCAAAATTTAAAAACCCTAAGTTCTACCCAAAACACCCAATTTTCCCCATAAAAACCTTTGATTTTGAGTTAAAATCATGAGAAAAGATGTTAAAAATTAATAAAAACGAGTTAGAAATGACTTACAATCGATTTGGAAGAGTACTTGTCTTTGAAAAATCGCCCAAAAGTGTTTAGGTTTTGAAAAATAAAAGATTTTTGGCCTAAGTTATGAATTTGCAGTGCGAACCCCTCAGAAACCTGTTCACTTCGCAATTGCGAAGATATTGTCGTATTTGCGACCCAGTTTATTTCCGGCCACCTTCGCATTTGCGAGGGACCTTTTGGAAATGCGATATCACATTTGCGATACAAAAGTTGCATTTGCGACCAAGGCACCCCAGGTTGAATATCGCATTTGTGATGCTTTCTCGCATTTCCGAGATTGCGAAGCTTGCAGGTTTGCAACATACCAGCAATTCCTAAGTCCAAATTTCACTCTGTGGCCTATCCAAAAATCACCCGAGCCCTCGAAACTCCAAACCAAATATGTTCACTGACCTAAAACATCATACAGACTAGCTCATGCAATCAAATCATCAAAATAACATCAACAACTATGAATTAAACCCCAATTTCATGAAATCATCCAAGAACACCAAAATTTCCTATTTCTCAACTTTAAGTCCGTTTTATACCAACCTAATTCCGATCTCTGCCAAATTTTACATATACAATCAAATTATTATTTCAAACTTGTACTGGGCTCCGGAACCAAAGTACGGCCCAGATACCATCAAATTCAAACATATTTCATTTCCAAAAACTCATATATATTCCAAAAAATAATTTTCTTCAAAAATTTATTTCTCGGGCTTGGGACCTCGGAATTCGATTCTGGGCATACGCCTAAGTCCTATACTTCCCTACCGACCCTCCGGGACTGTCAAATTACAGGTCCGGATCCGTTTACCTAGAATGTTAACCAAAGTCAACTTAAATTCATTTTAGAAGCCAAATTTATCATTTTCCATAGATTTTTACATAATGGCTTTTCGGATACACGCTCAGACGGCGCACGTAAATCGAGGTGAGACAATAGGAGGTTTTTGGGTCTCGAAACACATAATTTATTTCTAAAATAAGGGATAACCTTTCGGGTCATCACACTGACTTTCAAAATAGCAATCTGAATCCGAACCAAATTAAAATCGGATCGTATCGGATTTTGACGTTTGGATCGAATAAATATTTTAAATTTCGGTTCGGTATGCTTTATTAAGATGCTACAATAAATAATTTTAATAGGCTATCTCCTACCATTTTCAGTTGAAAAATTCATTCATTTTCATATTTTTTACTTTTAATATTTAAAGGAAAGAAAATGCTAAAACACTGGGATAAATAACAAAGAAACTTTAGAATATTTAAAAGAGCACCCCTCTTGGATCTATACCATATTATAAGCACGAAGGCACTTAGCGAAATATTATTCGCCTTTCTTTACCCTTTAAAAATAGATTTCACAATAGATAAAATAGTAATTTATGTTATTTTTGTATTATTTAGGACTTAAAAATTAACTAAATTTTGACTATTAAATCTTTCTTTATTGAATTAGGTCCTAATAATTACGAGTTTAAATTCAATTGAGATTTTACCTTAAATAAGGAAAGGATCCCCTTTACTTTAAAATACTACTTTTTCATATTATTCTATGAACTCTAAAAGATCCATGCCCAAGGTTCCTTTACAATAAAATAACTTTTTTTTTCTTTTAGGCAATAGTAGAGTCGTAATCATGATTTTATCATTAATGTAATATAACTAAATCATCCTCGGCACAAGACAAATAACTCTATGTAATACAAATAAAATATATAACATAAATATAATAGGCAACCAATTTCGTGTATATACACAAGAACTCCATATTTTTAGCTATCTATATACATTTGGTAATAAACATAAAAATAATATGATTTGTAATATTATGACACAATATTTATTATTATTATTAAATCATAACTAATCAATATATATTCTCCCTTTAATTTATCGTTTAATCATGATAAATTAAATATAGTTTGGTTTTTGTATATTTACTGATGATTCTTTATTTTTCAATATATTAACCACAATTGAGGACTTTTATGTGACAATTTTTCCCTGTTGAGTTAGCTATAGGATTAATATTCTTCATTTTCAGGATTCACACATTTATTTTAAAACTCAAACATAATTTTAAATAAAATATTTATAGTTTTTTTTACTACTTTAGATAATGGTACATGCGCAACACACGTACTATATCAATTACTATATCTATATTTATATTTATAGTATATTAAAATCATAAAGACCATAAACAAAATGTCGTTTACATTTTTTACCTTTTAAAAGTTTATTTTAACACCGGACAAAAATGCCATTTACTAATTTTGTTAATACTTAGGACTTTCAAAGATAATTACTAAAATTTTGGCTATTAAATATTTTCTTATTTGAACTAGGTAAAAACCCTTAATATTTAGAAATTTAATATTTACTTGTATAAATACAATTTCTTTCCTTATTTGAATAGTAGTCTTTTACAATGTCCTAAAGTATAAGTCACCATCGTTGTTATTTTATATAAAGACAGTTATAGAATAATGCCCTCCATAAGTAGATATAGTACTATTTTAGCCCAGTTATAAGTTTGCAAATATGTAGCCAAATATTAATAAGATCTTTTCATTTCCTATTTCCTCTAATTATAAAAACCTCATTTATTCCTGCATACCCCTATTGTAGCTCTCTCCTCATTTTTTACCCATAAAATTTAATTTAATCAAATAAAAAGAATCATATGCAAACAAAACTGAAAATAAAAATCAGTTCCCATTCAGTCAACACTCATTCGTGCCATCTTCCATACCCAATCATTTGTGCCTTCTTCCATAACCAATACTTCTCTGAATTGTTTTTTTTTTTTTTTTTTGTATATTTTCAAGTTTATACATACCTATCACGACTCCAAAACGCAAAAAACATATGCGAGAAACCTAAAATCTCATCTCCTTTAATGCTAATCTTATTAAATTTTGATTGTGATTTTATGAAAAATTTGGAGTGGGTATTGTTTGAACTTATTAGAAATAATATAAGTAGGCTGTATACAAAGTTTGAAGTTACTTGCTGGAGATTTGGACTAGTTTTATATAAGAATTGCAAGTAAAAATCGTACAAAAATCTCGTCAGAGATGCTTATACACTTTTATACAATGTTATACACTTTTATACAAAGAGGTACATTATGTATATAGTTGTATAAAAGTGTATAAAGATGCAGAGTGAAAAAAATTCTTGATACATCATATATAAAGGCAGTGGGTACATAGAATTATTCACAAGCGGTGTTACATTTAAAAATTAAAATAAATATTGAATTATAAAGCTACTAATTAACGATAGTAAATAATTAAAGAAATTTCACCACAAACATAAATGTTCTATCTTTTAATTCTTCATCTATGTTGAAGGAAATAAAAAGAACAAGACAAGTTTTCTGTAGAAATAGAATTACGTAGTCCTTTACAAAGTTTAAGACTAGTAATTCTATAGAAATAGAAATATTTATCACTTAGATGTTATGAGAGCTTCATCCATGCTATTTCCAAACAATGGGGCTAAAAAAGGCTAAAAAGTTTAAGGAATTAATGTGGCTTTGGAGGTTTGATCCCCGACCTTTACAAAAGAAAAACATGCATAAACATTGGACCAGGCAATGTGAACTGTTAAGCAAATGTCATTGGAAACAAATATATATGTTTGTTAAGTATTCTTTGTATGTATGTCGTAGATGTTTCCGACGAAGCGGTGTCACGTGACACCGTTTGGGTATACATGCATTCGTCCCCTGTATATAGGTGATTAGGTGTATAAGAAAAATAAGAAGAAGAAGAAGCGAGCAATTCACCAAATACATGTAAATAATATATCAACCTTGTATATAATAGTGTATAAGTGGTGTTTATACATTATTATACACTATTTATTCAACATTATACATTATCATATAAATGAATCATATCTATGGAGCTTCACGTGTTCTTCGTCTTCCTTGGGCATCCTCTGAAATTTAACTCACATATAGCATAAACCTACTCCAAATTACTTGAAATTTAAGTTTTGAACTCATCTTGATGATTCCAATCAATTGGGACAACACCCATTTCAAACAACTAATAAATCGAAAAACTCAATTTTGAAATCAAATCTTCGAACCACCTACAATGGTGACTTTTATTTTTCAAATCCTTAGTTAAGCATTGAAATCCGGAAAAGAATTGAAGGAGAATAACAATAATCTTGAGGGAATGGCTTGCAGATTAAATGATCGAACACTATCTCTCTAGTCAACCACTTCACAAAACCACATTTAGGACATGGACATTTTAGTCTATCTTCTATAGCTCCATTTTTAAACACAAAATCTAAAAATTGATTTAAACCAAACAAATATTCATTTGTGTTCCTTGGCAATCAAATCCAAGATTATCCATCGAAAAAGTAATTGAAAAGATCTGAAACCTTTGAGAAGTGCAGCTAATGACCCAAAATCAGGTTAGTATGCCACCAGTAAGGACTCTTCTAATCAAGAGAGTTTGATATAACCTACAACATTTTCACAAGGAAAAATAATTTTGTGATCAGCTTCAACTTACCAAAATCAGTCACTTCACATTACCAGCGATCCAAGTGCTAAACCCTGTCTGGGACATCACCATCCAAAGCAACAGCAGGAGACAAATTGATAACATAGGCAACAGTGTTAAGTGCTTCCGCCCAAAATGTATTTGGAAGTTTAGCCTCTGAAAGTAAGCATCTAACTCTCTCAATTAGAGTTCTATTCATCCTCTCTGCCAAACCGTTCAATTGAGGAATCTTGGGCGGAGTTTTCTGATGACGAATTCCTTGTTCCTTGCAATAGTTATCAAAGGGACCACAATATTCACCACCATTGCAAGTGCGAATACATTTTAATTTCTTCCCCGTTTGTCTCTCAGATAAGGCCTGAAATTCCTTAAAGATGCCAAGTGCTTGATCTTTAGATTTCAAAGTATACACCCAGAGCTTACGAGAATGATCATCAATGAAGGTCACAAAGGAAAGTGCACCACCTTTTGACTTTACTTTAAAAGGACCACACAAATTAGAGTGTACTAGCTCTAATAAATCAGGCTTTCTTGAGGGAGGATGGCTATGAAAGGAAACCCTTTTCTGTTTTCTGTTTTTTGTTTGCCAGCTAAACAATGTATGCACCTTTGCAGCTTTTCTTGTTTTACTCCAGAAAGCAAACTTTTTTTAGCCAAACATGTAATCTCTTTCTCACTCATATGACTCAATCTTCGATGCCACAATTCTGACAAACTATCACTTTCCACAAGATTTGTTGAGTCATTAAGAATAGAGCCTTCTGTCACATATAATTGACCAGACTTGACTTCGCGAGCCACTATTAACGAGCCCTTAGTGAGCTTCCATTGGCCATTAAAGAGAGCATTATGGTAACCTTCATCGTCTAATCTTCCTGCGGAGATCAAATTGAAAGAAAAGTCTGGAGCATGCTTCACATCTTGAAGAAGTAACGTTGAACCATTATTAGTTTTCAAACAAACTGTGCCAACACCAAACACCTTAACTTCAATGGCATTGCCCATCTTTAACACTCCAGAATCAACAGCAGTATAAGATGAGAAAAAATCTTTTCTTGGTGTGACATATGAGGTAGCTCCAGAATCCACTATCCAGCTAGTCTCATGGGATACCAAATTGATGATGTTTTCATCATAAGTAAAAAGAAGGTCATCTCGAACAATAGCGACAACATTGTTCTCGTTATTTTCAACTTTCTTTCCTTCTATAATGTCTTGATTCAACTTGCGTCAAAACCTTTTGATGTGTCCTTTCTTGCTACAATGGTTGCATGTAACATTATAGTATTTGGACCTTGACTTACTGCTACTTTTACCTCTATTCCTTGAGCCTTTTGTTCTATCTCTCCCCCGGTCTTCTGTAACTAAGATATCTGCTTGTGAGGATGAACCCTGAGATTTTCTCCTTACTTCCTCGTTCAATACACCACTCCTGGCATATTCCATAGTCACCTTACCTCCAGGAGCTGAATTTGTCAAAGAAACACGAAGAGTTTCCCAAGAGTCTGGCAGAGTATTAAGAAGCCAAAGTCCTTGTATCTCATCATCAAAATTAACCCTCATTCCAGATAGTTGATCACGGACGCCCTGAAAATCATTTATGTGATCAAGGATAGGGCTGTCTTCCTTGTATTTAAAGATCATCAATTGCTTTAGCAGAAACAATTTATTGTTCCCGATTTTTGAAGCATAAAGAGTCTCTAGATTTTCCCACAATGATCTCGCATGTATCTCATTCACAATATGGTTGCGAACATTATCTTCAACCCATTGCCGTATATATTCACATACTTGTTGGTGCTCGAAATCCCAATCTTCATCGGATATACTCTCGAGTTTATGAACTGAAAAAACGGGTAGATGCATCTTCTTCACGAACAACAAGTCTTTCATCTTGCTTCTCCAAACATTATAATTTCTCCCATTTAAACATACCATCTTGCTCATATTCGCCTCCATTCCGTAATAACCCAGATAAATAACCAAGGCTCTGATACCATTGTTATGTCGAGGAAGAGGCAAACCCGAAAATAAATAAGATAAAGAACACCAAATTTTAACGTGAAAAACCCTTCAAATCGAAGGTAAAAACCACGGGATCACAAAGATCCAAAAAGATCCACTATAACAATAAGAGGGTTAAAAAATTTCTCTAAATTGGCTACTCAACAAAGGCCAAACACGGAGCAACAATAGCAACACGAGCAACAACTAATCAATTGAAAAAAGAGTATAATCCACAAAATGAAGTTGTTGTTCGAGGTTCGAAATCAGATGCTGTGAACCTCCAAATGCGATCTTCACCGTTCAAATCTAAGACCAAGATGTTACGAACACTCAGTCAAAATTTCAGCCCAATCCAACGGTTAACGAATCGTAAAACGTGATTTGAAGTTGGCCGGTTGGAATAAAAATCTACAGCAAAACAAATACTTTTCTTCTCTCTTCTCTCTTGATGAAAACTCTCTCAAAACCCACTCTTATGTGCTTAAATCTTTCAAAGACTTGTTTCAATGAGCATTGAATAATTCTTCAAGGTTGTCCTATTTATAGATCATAAGTGGTGCTTTCTCTTAAAGCCAAAACTCACTCAAAATAGGAATAAACCGAATCCAATTCCAAATAGTATTGGAAACCAAAAGAGAATAAGATTAGGCCATTTGGGCCTTTGGCTGGACAACATGGGCATGTGCCCAACACCTACAACATTTTCACGAGGAAAAATAATTTTGTGATCAGCTTCAACTTACCAAAATCAGTCACTTAACATTACCAGCGATCCATGTGCTAAACCCAATACGAGTTCACAACTCATAATGCAGTATCATGCAAAAATTGATAAATTCTAATGTAATTTGTTCTACTCTCAATCATAAACAGTAAAGAACAAAACTGCAGGCTAAAGTAGCATTTTCCTACTCCAACCGTAAAAGATTACACTTTTTTTGGCTGGCCAAACAGTTCACTAATCAGCTAATGAGAACAAACAGAACGCTCGGAACAAACAATGTATTACTGACCTAGTCTTGTGAGCTCAATCATTATTGTTTCCTTAATCTTGTCCTTTTCTTATATTCTATTTTTTAAACTGTAATAGAATAAAAGTAGACAAAGAAAACTAATTTATGAGACAGATAAACAGTCCCTGGCTAAACAACTGAAATGGCTAAGATTTAAGACCACAAAAAGATTGTCTTTTTATTTTTTTTAGAAGAAAATTTGCAATTGAACCCATGAAAACTACACTATACTGGAGCTTAATGCTTATGATACATGTAAAGCTTTTTCTTTTTTTGCTTTTGACCAACACACCATTAAGGAACTGCATGCAAACAAAACACATAAACAAAAAAATAAAAAATAAAAAAATATTTATAAGAAATCAATCCAAAAAAAAAAACACAAACAGACATTGAATCTCAAGAACCTCATTTTGACAAGGAGATCTCTCTCACACACACAAACTCTCTCAAATACACACGCGCGCGCGCACAGAGAGAGAGAGAGGGTCGAGGGACTTACAAGAAGGGAAGAGACCAACATAACTCCATTGAAGAAAAACAGCTTCTTTTTATCAGAAGCAAAGGCAGACGAGAATTCAAGGAAGGTGAAAGAATAAAACAAGAAAGAACAGGACATGTTTTTACTGATCCTAGAAAGATCATATTAAAAGCAACTGGATAATGGATATTTACATTACACTACTGAGTGCATGGATCCTATAAACGTGCCCTCAATGATGCTATGTGTCATGCTATTACGTGCTTTCATGTTCAACCATTTTCTAAATTGAGACCAAATTAACAAAATACAAAAGAGATTCTAAAACTATGGCAATACTATCTACTCTACATAGAGGTCAACAGAAATATATATCGACCAATTAGAAAACTGCCTCTCTACTGAAAAGTATTGATTTCTTTTCAGCGAGGAATCAGAGATAGCTACTGCTTTCTCTGAGGTAAAATCACTTGATATCATATCAAGTTTCCCTTCAGAACACAACAGACCTTAAGATGCTTTTCAAATTTTTTGCAAACTCATCATTGTTTTTTATTTTTTGACAAGTAATGCATCAGTACATTTATTCAGGCAGTTCACCAAAATTCTGACTTGTTCAATACATAATTGACAAGAATTTAAACTACAATATATTTCCTAAAAGAAGAAAAGCACTTTCATTTGATTACTTTATCTGGAAAGCAATTACAAAGTAGGAGAATGGACAGATTAACCTATACAAAAGAGATTCTAAAAACTGAAACACCACGTATCCTTAAATTGGGTTTTGCCTTGCTTCCTTGCTTAAAGCAACGAAGCAGTGGCTTTTACTAACATATAAGGCGGCATGAGCTTATTGAAATTAAAATCATAAAAAGGAGCAGAGAGAACCTAAATCAAATCACATGCAAAAATTATTGAAATTGGAGCAGAGAAACCTAAATCAAATCACATGTAGAAACTACTGAAATTCAGATATTAGGAAAACATATTCAAAACCCTAGAGGAATTAAAATCGGACAGAGAGCTGCAATTCGAGTTGTACCTTTTGTCAGGAGATTCAGCGACAAATACGCTTCAATTCGAGTTGTAATTGCTGAAATTCACATTAAAATCGCACAAATATCAAACTTAGAGGAATTAAAATCGGATATCAACTATTTTCGCAATGCAGAGACTGATTTCGCACAACTATTTTCGCAATGCACAAATATTTCGCACAAAATTTTTTGCAATCGGATATCAGGTTAAATCGCAACTTAGAGTGAACCCTAAATCGTTAGAGTGAAAGACAACGGGAGATTAAAGAGAGAAAGAGAACTTGCCATTTCAGGAGGAGAAAGATCTGAAAAGCGAACCCTAAATCTTAGAGTGAAGAGCGGAGATCTCTATTTGGGCGGAAATTTCTGGGAAAAAAGAGGGAAAGATTTCGTTCAGGGCGGTGGTGTTTACATATTCGGTGTTTGTTTGAAAAATATTTCTGAATAACAATGTTATTAAATTGGAGAGTAGCATTTGATAAAACTTTTCAGTGCTAAAGATTAATAGTAATAGCTTAGTGTTGGTGGAAGCAAATAATATGAAATTAAAATGTTACTTTCAAACATTTTTCGGTGTTTGTTTAAATTCAAACATTTAATATATAGAATTAATATTTTGTTCAGGAATTAAAACGACAGCAATTGTTTTGGGATTTGGCACCACCAAAATTTTAATTTAAATCTAGCGGAGGTTATAAACGCCGCAAATTAAATTTTACTGCAGAGGTTAATAAGACCCCCTAATTAGATACAATTTGTGGAGGTTAACTGTAACCTCCGTAATAAAACCATTGCAAATAGACTGTTTTTTTGTAGTGATAGTAGAGAAATTTTGTCGTGCAAAGGCTGACATGGGAAGAAGAAGAAGAACGAAGAAAAAAGGGGAACAAATAAAAAATGGTTGGGCTACGTGGTGAAAAATATTTTTGAGGTTATGTACAACCTAAACTACACTGGATAAGGAAAACGTGGGTCATTTTCTTCTGATGAGTTGCATAAAAAGAGCCTCTCTTTAACACGCATACAACGAGGACATCGAGGTATGCTTCTCAACTTTTTTGTGTTTTAGAAAGAGTTTAACCTACGATATATATTGCTTTAGTCTGGATCATGTGCCTAAACGCTCGGAAAAAATCCCATATAGATAATTTTTTTCTGTTTATTCTTTTGTTTGATTTTTATCTTTCTGTATGTTCAAGCTTTAGTGTTTGCTAATAGTCTCATTGTGGTGCACTGCAGATATCCGGTATCAATTATTGTAAATATTTGTACAATATTTTTGCAAAAAAACAGTAAACTATAACATTATTCAGTAGAATCTCGCCATTCTTAATACTTCTTTTCTATTAACAAGATCCATAGATATTATTTATAATTACATGAATATTCTAAACACATTATTAGTAGACGCAAAATTATACGCGCAAAGCACGTACACTAATATTAATATATGTAAAATATAAATTTCGGGTTTCGAATTGGTTTGGATGTAAATTGAGCCAAACCGATATCCAAAATAATTAAATTAAAGATCTGAAATCCGATCCAAAAAGCTAAAATCCAATCCAAACTAATCCGAATAACACCGATCAATTTAGATTTTCGGGTTGATCCAAAATAATGTACAGCCCTAGTCTTCTTTCCCCAAGAATATCCTACGTCTAACCCTATAATTTTTGTCCTCTTTGTTACGTTTCTGCCATTAGGACAAACAAAGATTATCATCTGTTGTCTTCTTATTCACATATCACCATGCCTAAAGGTGAATAGAGTCACACTTTTTCCAGCATTGAACTTGTGATTATTGCTTATTATGACAATTGAGTCACTAATAGAACTTAAGTTACTTGGAGCCCGTTTGGCCAGACTCAGTGGCGAAGCCAGAAATATTTTCAAGGATGTTCAGACTTGGTAGAAGTAAATAAAATTTTCCGACAAAGAGTATTCAATTTATACATTTAAAATCAATATTTTACTTATATACACAGTGTAAGTTTTCATAATTTTTCGGCAAAGGGTGGTCAGTTGACCACTCTTTGCAAAAGGTGGCCTCGCCCCTGGCCTGACTGCCAAAAACTGTTTAAAATGAGAAATACTTTTTTTCAAAAGTATTTTTTCCGAAAAAGTACTTTTGAAGAATAACAATTTGTGTTTAGCCAATTTATTTTAAAAATATTTTTTGCAATATTTGATAAGCAGATTGTGTTTGACCAATCTTTCCAAAAAGTACTTTTGATCAGTATCAACTTACGAAAAAGGTAATTTACAATTAGTATAATTTGTAGAGTTGAATTTATAAACACGTAACGTAAAATATATATTAAAAAATTTAATCAATTTAAATTCTAAGAAATAATATTGGGTATATGGTATACTTAATATTTACATGATGATTCAGATAAATTAAAAATTTACACCATAAATTCTATATAAAAGAAGAAATCTTTATAGTAGAGAGACAATTTCAAAGAAGAATAAGAGTAGAATAGAAAAAAAAAAAAACAGAAAAATAAAACAAAACAATGGATGTTTAAAGAAAAAGAAAAAAGTTAAATTAATGAGGGGTGATGGAATATAAACTTTTGGTAATGATACTTTTGTCTTGAACAAATTGTTTTTTTTCTTGTGTTGCTTCTTGGAAGAAGCTAGAATTTGTAGCTTCTTACCAAAAGCAGAAAAATTACTTTTGCTGGTGTTCAAAAGTACTTATGTGCCTTGGCCAAATAGCTTAAATTTTTAAAAAAGTATCTTTTGAAAAAAAATACTCCCTCCGTTCCAGTTTATGTGGACCTATTTCCTTTTTGGCATATTCCAAAAAGAATGAACCCTTTCTAAATTTGGTAACAATTTAGCTTAAACTTACAACTTTACCCTTAATGAGAAGCTTTTACAACCACACAAATACTCTGGGCCTCATTTGAACTTGTTTAGGACCACAAATTCCAAACGTCTTCATTTTTTTCTTAAACTTTGTGCCCAGTCAAATAGGTTCACGTAAATTGGAATGGAAGGAGTATATATTTTTGGCCTCCTAAAAAGCTTGGCCAAACATGCTCTTGGTATCTCATTAGAGGAGCTGCTTGACTACTTGAAGAAGAAGCCTCGCTTCATCGAAATCCGTTAATTGTTCATGGCGAATGAGCAATCTGAGTTTGTCGCATAAAGAAAGAGAATTTTTTCCTAGAGAGTTGGGTTGCTTAAAGAGAAATATCTAGATAATTTATGTTTAAGAACTTTTTAGATACCAAACTTTTCTCAGGATATTGATCTTTATAGCTTTTCTCAGTAGTTAAATTTGCTTTTCTTTTCTGTTTTTTACCAAAGTATAAGTTGTGATGAAGTTTAACAGCTACAAACTAATTAACAAATCTTCATATCTTAGAATTTCACTAAAGCGAAGTAATGGCCACAATGCAACTAGCAATCTCCCAGAAAATAAACTTTCGACCAGAAATTTTGCCGGAAAAATAAAATAACTTCCAACTTTAAAATAAAAGAGTAACCCAAAATTAAAGAAGTCGATTAACGTGCTAAATAAAGGTGTTGGGCACGTACTATGTGTAACGACCTCACCGGTCGTTTGGAACAAGTACAACCTTGCCTCCCCATATACTGCTAAATTCATGCTTCACGGTTCTTATGCAACTTGCCGGGAGAATTGGTTCAGGTTCGGAAAGGGTTTTGAAAGGAATTGAGACACTTTATCTCCAAGAAGAGAGTTTAAGTTGAATTAAATTGATCGGAAGGTGAAATATGAGTAAATTAATCCAAAATGGAATTTTAATGTTGTCAATAGCTTCGTATGGTGATTTCGTACTCAGACGTATGTCCGAATATGGATTTAGAAGTCCATAGGACAATTCAACGCATTTTGGCGAATAATAAAGTTGAGGTGTTCTAAT
>MU689066.1:52142-63308 GCA_026770625.1 Nicotiana glauca | reverse complement strand
ATTCGCAGGCTTTGGAGTCACCTTCTTATTTTATATTCTCACTACTGTACTTATTCTCTTACGGTTGTGTTTAGAAATGGTAGCGAAAAACTCTATAGAGCTTATGACTTGTACTACCGGTTTTGGGAATTGTAAATTGTTTAGAGAAAATTAAATTTTGAAGTTGATAAATATCGATGTTATTTCAGTTAATGTTAAGCTTACCTAGTTTAGAGACTAGATGCCATCGCGACTCCTTCGGAGGGATTTTTGGATCGTGACACTATGCCACGTCAGCACTTGGTGCTTAATAGATACACGCGAGTAGAAGTTGAAGTGTCCAATAAATACAACTCATAATTTAAGTGTCTAAATTAAAAATCCGGACAAGTTTAAAGGAATACATATGTATTTAGCTTTTTCTTTTAATATCCTAATTTATGTCGGGGCAAACTGGGACAAACAAAATAAAACATAAGGAGTAGCTTATTTCAATGTCAAAAAAGAATAGATGTAATGAGGAATTTAAAATAACTTGTCAGATTTCGAAGATTTGGTATTTTTTCACATGTTATCACTAGATACATTATATAAAATGTTTGGTTATAATATTAAATAGTACTATCAATTGTAGAATGTCGGACAAGTAAAAAAAACATAAAATTTGAATTAAATATATATATCTCAACAAAAGAATTTTGAAAAAGAACTAATTATGTGATTGATCTTAATGATATCAATTTAGCACTAGAAAAGTCTTTATGCAACGGGAAAAAAAAAAATATGATGACGAAGAATTCAAATGTGAAAATATAACACTATAAAAAAAAAATAGTAAAATCAAGATAATAACGTGAAGCTATAAATCATATTAAGGATCAAATTATCATTATCTTACTTATCGCAAGTAATAAAATATAAATATTTTTACTGATAACTTCTCGTTTCCTCTCAGCGCACGATAAGCGTGGTTGCTAACGTACGATGTTCATCAAAGGGGAGGGGCAGACCTAAGAAAAATACATGTGTGATTCAGAGGACGGATCTAGCAGGAACAAGCAGTAGATCTCAGAGTAGTTAGCTGAAAACTCAGAATTCACAAATTGAAGAGGAAAATTCAATGGAACTGTGACCATTGCTAACAGCTATGAAGGAAGGTATGAAAACTCCTCCTACTATGAACATTAATCCGATAATGCTGAGTGAGAAGAAATATGATGAACGTAGAGTAATTGAGGCGGCTAAACAGCCAAAGCAAACCGGCATGCATGTGAGTAATTCAAGTGCAATCGCTGGGAAAGTAAGGACAAGAAGAACACGGAAAAGAGACGAAATGTAATAATTAATGAGAAGATGGAACCATAGCAAAAGAAATAGACAAATTTGTTTGTAGAAAATAGAATGGCGGCGAAGGGGATGGATCTGAGTTTCATTGCTCCAACTATTAAAAATGGTGAGGTGATAGTTGAGTTGAGTAAGGAAGAAGTAGAGGAGGAAACGCAGAAGTGGAAACAAGCTTTGATTCTATATGTAGTTGGAAGTACCCCAAATATAGGTGCTATGGAGAGATTCATTACGTTTGAATGGAATTTTGCAACGAAGCCAAAAGTTTACCTCCATGATGATGGATACTTTGCGGTGAGATTAAATTCCATGAATGATAGAGATGCAGTATTATATTCTGGACCTCACATGTTAAACAACAAGCCAATTATAATGAAAGTATGGACTGCTGATTTTAACTTTAATAAGGAAGTGTTACAGATTATCCCTATTGGGTAAGACTCCCTAACCTTCCTCTTAACTGTTGGGGAGCAAAGTCACTAAGCAGAATCAGTAGCAGTTTAGGAGTTCCACTATATGCAGATGCATGTACAACTCAACTAGATCGAATTTCCTATGCTAGAGTCTTAATTGAAATAGATGTTACTAAAAAGCTTCCTAAAGCAGTAAAGGTAACAGATCCTAATGGAAGAGTGTTTGTACAAGAGGTGATTTATGACTGGGTTCCTGCATTCTATACTACTTGTATGCAAGTGGGACATTAATGTAATGCAGAAGAGCAAAAAATCACTAAGGACAACACAAGGAAATAGAAGTAGAAACAAGAGTGGCAGCCCAAAGTGATCCAAAATGAAAAAGGAAATCAGCAGAAGATAGAGGCAAACAAAGACAAGGAAATAGCTGGCTACAATGAGGCATAAGGCAATAATGCAGGGCCAAGCAAAGAATAGGAACTGGCATGGAAGAAAGCTACTGGGAAATCAGTAGCTAAAAGCAAGTAGAAGCCAAAAAATGGAACTATCAGCATGGTAAATGGTTTCAATGTTCTGGCAGAGACTGGAATGCAACTAGCATACAACAAAGCAATAGATGAAGGCACAAGCAAGAAGAGGAGCAATAGAGAAGTAGAAGCAGGTGATCAAAACTTATTTATCCCAGTATGATTCTTGCTACATGGAACATAAGGGGATTGAACAAGGTCCCTAGACAAAAAGAGGTCCAAAGGTTTATTAAAAGTAATAGAATAAGTATAATTGCAATAGTAGATCATAAAATAAAGAAGCAGAATAATACGACAATAATAAGGAGAATCACTCCAGGCTGGAAATGGCTAGCCAACTATGAGCATAGTGATAAAGGTAGAATTTGGATAATATGGGATCCTAATGAAGTGGAATGCAGAGAATTGGGGAAATCTGACCAATACATTCATACTGAAGCTTACCTAAAAGGTATGAATATGAGATTTACTTTTACTGCAGTATGTGGGCTACATACAATTGAAGATATAAGAAGGCTTTGGAATGAATTGAATGGGTGTAGCAATATATAACAAGGAGCATGGTTGATAATGGAAGATTATAATACAATTAGAGGACAAGAGGATAGACCAGTTGGCAAACCTGTACAAGAGGCTGAAGTCAGGATCTCAATGAATTTATGGAGCAAAATGGCCTAAAAGAAATTAGAACTGTTGGAAGGAGATTCATGTGGACCAATGGACATACTTATAGTAGAATAGATAGAGCTATAGTAAATGCTGTATGGATGCTACAAATGCCACAAATAGAAGTCAGAATCATGGATCCAGGATGTTCAGATCACTCTCCTTTGAGTATCAAGTTTGTAGAGAATCAAGGCCTTCCAAGTTCCTCAACCATTTAGATGAACATAAAGAATTCCTTGCAAGAGTAATAGAAGCATGGCAAAAAGGAAATGGGAAAAACAAAATGAAGGATGTATGGTGCAACTTAAAAAGGATGAAACAAGCAATGAAGGTACTTAATAAAGCTGAATATAATGAAGTAGATTAGAAGATAAGCAGATGCAGACAGCAACTTGCAGAACTGCAGGAGAAAATGAGGGATTCTGGGCAGAAGGAAGATGTAATTTTGGTAGAAAAAGATATGAAGGCTCAATTATAGAAATGGCTGGGGGTAGAAGAAAGCATCATGAAACAGAAATCTAGAGTGAATTGGCTAAAATTAGGGGATGATAACACAACTTATTTTCATGCAAGTATGAAGAACAGATTCTCCCAGAATAAAATAAAGAGCCTAACAAAGGCTAATGGAACTGTAGCATAGTCCAAACAGGAGATTGAAGAGGAAGTACTTGGGTTTTATAAACAACTATTAGGATCATCGGATGGAATTGCACTAGCTATAAATCCAGTAGTGATGAGAGATGAAGGCCTGGTGAACAGACAACAACAACTTCAATTGGTTAACTTCAATTGGCTAAAGATGAATCTAAAGAGGAAGTTCATGAGCACTGCTAGGAATTAGAGACAACAAAGCACCTGGATGCGATGGGTCAATGCTTTATTCTATAAGAAGGCTTGGCCTGTGATTGATGAGGAAGTGACAGAGACAATAATGGATTTCTTCACAACTTTTGAGCTCTATCAACCTATTAATTGTACAATAGTGACTTTTGTACCAAAGGTGAAGGATCCTACTAGTATTACTGAGTACAGACCAATATCATGTTGTACTATACTACATACAATATTCTCAAAGGTGATCACAAACAGGCTGCAAGGGATAATGGATGATATAGTAGATAGAAACCAGTCTGCCTTTGTGCCAGGGAGGCTGATAAATGATAATATCATACTTAACCATGAATTAGTCAAAGGGTATGGCACGAAGGGTGTGTCACCAAGATGCATGATGAAGATAGATATGAAGAAGGCTTATGACTCTATTGACTGGGATTATATGGAACAAGTTCTGGAAAATTTACAAATGCCTGGGAGATTTGTCAACTAGATCATGAAGTGTGTGAGAAGTGTATCTTACTCTATCATTATCAATGGGCAGCATACACCACCATTTCATGCAAGGAAGGGACTGAGGCAGGGAGACCCATTGTCTCCATATCTATTTGTATTGGCCATGGAGTACTTGACAAGAACTCTGAAGACATTAAAGATGAATCCAAATTTAAATTACCATCCTAAGTGTGCTAAGATGAACATAGTACAACTCAGTTTTGCTGATGATCTACTTCTTTTATCCAGAGGTGACACTATCTCTATACAACTACTTTACCAATGCTTTCAAGAATTTTCTAAAGCCTCTGGACTAGTTACAAATACTAACTGATAAATGATGAAAAGTACATATTTTTAGTATATTTGTATATTAATTCTTGTGTGTGTCGCGGGAGATTACATGATTTTAAAAGTGAAATATGCTTGTTATGTGTTTCTTATGTGTAGGAACAATTTTGGATGATAAATGATCAAAAGATAACAATTCGACACAAAAAGAAGAAATTAAAGGAGTGGGAGCTCATCTATTCTCGTGCGTGGCACGAAGTCGGACGCGAGAAAGGAGAAAATTTAAGGCACAAAACAGTGAAGCGAAGCAAAGGCATGGAGCACTTCGCGAAATGGAAGAATCTCAAAAGATGGATCCGCGTCAAAGTCCGTGTCTAGACGTGAAGGAAAACGTGGATCCACATCAAAGTCCGCGTCTAGACACGAAGGCAGACGCGGATTCCAGCTCTCCCATCCGAAGTTGGATTGAAGAATTCCGCCGCTCATCAACCCTAGGTCATATAAACATATCCTAAAACACCACTTTGGGGGGGGGGGACGCCACTTTGGAGGACAGATACACATGGGATTGTGAGGAAGCAGAGGATTCTCAGTTTTCTTCATCGTTTTATAGTATTTTCAATTGATTCAACACTTATGCAATTGTTTTATTACATCATGAGTGGCTAAACACCCATTGTTCTGGGGTTGTGATTTAGCCATGAATATTGTTATTTGATATTAACTTAACCTTGATTATAATTTACCAACATATTATTGTTTCTTCAATTTTGTATTTAATTGCTTAATTGTATGGCCAACAGTTAGGTTCTATTTACTATCTAAGCTATGCTTGGGAAAGCCGTGTTTAGATTATAGGAGAATTGAAGAGAGCATGATCTTAACCCTAAGGGGGAGCAGATTTGTGGTTATGATAGGAATATACCTTGTCACCATGCTTAATTAAATATAGTGATCTTAATGAGTTCTTAACAGATTGATTTCATAGGAATATAGGCGTTAATCTATTGAGAATAGGTATGTAGTACTTCGGGAGAAGGCTATGAGAGCATTTATCGATTAATTAGCAACCACGAGTGAATTATATGAAATGGAGAGTTAATTAGAACACAATACAAATGGTGAATCGATCACAACCCTGGAATACTTGTCTCTACTGAATACACAACAATCAACTTGTTACTTGATAAATTAGTTATTATTTAGAATCGTAGAATAATATAATTATATTACTGGACTTTGATTTTAGCTGGACTGAATAACAATTTTAGTAATTATGTGAGTAGTTTACACAAGTCTCTATGGGTTCGACACTCAACTTATCATTATATTACTTGTCAACCACGTATACTTGCGTGTGCGTTTGTGAGCAACAAGTTTTTGGCGCCGTTGCTGGGGACTTGAATATTAACTACTTGCTAGTTTTTGCTTTAATTGTTTATTTTGTCTAGTCTAACATTACTTGATTGTTGCTCAGATCTCAGGAACTTTGATTGAATGCGTAGGGTCAGAAGCCAGGACCGACTTCAAGGCTTTGATCTTGAACCTGAGAGAACATTTCACAGTAGGTTGAGGGAAGCAAGGGACGCGAATATTATTTAGCCACTTGTTCAATTTCTTGTGGGTATGGCAGAGGAGCAACCCATGGCTGTTCAGGAGGTGGCGAGGCCCAGGATTGCTAATGTCACCTCCAGTATAGTGAAGCCTAGGATCACTAGGCATTTTGAGCTGAAACAGAGCATGATCCAGCTGCTTCATGCAAACGGGCAATTTGTGTGTCTTCCACACGAGGATCCACATCAGCATATTCTAAAGTTCTTGGAGATTAGTGATACTTATATCACTAACGGGGTCACTCCAGATTATGTGAGACTCACACTTTTTCCAATCTCTCTATTGGGCGAGTCTAAGCGATGGCTAAAGGCAGAACCAGCTAATTCCATTACAACATGGAATGATTTGGCAAGAAATTTCTAGCAAGGTTCTTCCCTTCAGGCAAAACTGCAAAGATCAGAAGTGAGATAGTGGCCTTCAAACAGAAAGCAAGAGAATCTTTATACTCAGCTTGGGAAAGGTTCAAAGGGCTACTCAGAGACTGTCCTAATCATAATCAGACGAATGAAGTGTTAGCTCACACTTTCATAGAAGGGCTACATTCTAAAACAAAGATCGTGGTAGATGTTGCAGTTGGGGGTCAAGTGCTGGACAAAAGCTTTGACGAGATATATGCATTATTGAACAAATTCTCCAAGAGCAATCCGGATTGGCAAGGAGAGATGGGCAGACACACAGTGCAAAAGTCTGTAGGGGTTCTTGAGTTAGATGTCGTCTCAGCATTATCAGCGCAGATTTCTACACTGACCAATCAAGTCAACCAGATGAACTTGAGTATCAACAAGCAACAAGTACAACCAGTACAAAAGGTTCAAATATTTTGTGAAGTATGTGGAGAGGGTCACATGAGCAATCTATGCCCAGCAAATCCAGAGTCTGTATATTTTATGGGTAATGCAAATCGAGGCCAAACAAATCGGTACGGGGATACCTAAAATCCCAACTGGAGGAACCACCCAAACTTCTCTTGGGGTGGAAACCAAGGCACTCAGAATCAGTACAGGCCTCAAGCACCTCAACAACAATATAGACCACCTCAGGTTGAACAACAAGCGAGTCCTATAAGTCACCTTGAAGACATGTTGAAAAAAATGATGGCTGAACAGCAAGCCCTCGCCGCAACAGTGTGAAATTTAGAGCGTCAAATGGGATAGCTTGTCAGTGCTTAAAACACTAGACCACCAGGGGCTCTTCCAAGTGATATTGAGCCCAATCCTAAAGCTCAAGTCAATGCGGTTACCTTGAGAAATGGAAGAGCACTAGAAGAAGTTCCAAAGAAAAAGAAGAATACAACTCATCCTGAAGGAGAATTAGCTTCCAAGCCAGTTGAGGGGAATGAGAAAGATGATAAAGGACCCAAGCCAGTAATTGAGACTTTGCCACCACCTCCGTTTCCACAAAGACTGTAGAAGCAAAAAGATGATGCTAAGTACAAGAAATTCCTAGATATTTTGAGCCATGTGAGTGTGAATATGCCTTTGGTGGAAATTTTGCAGGAAATGCCTAAGTATGCGAGGTATTTCAGAGATATTGTGGCAAACAAACGAAGACATGCAGAGTTTGAAACAGTTGCACTTACTGAAGAGTGCAGTGCCAGAGTTCAGAGTAAACGTCCTCCTAAGTTGAAGGATCCTAGGAGTTTCACAATTACTTTGTCTCTTGGAAAAAAAGAAGTTGGTAGAGCCCTGTGTGATTTAGGGGCCAGTATAAATTTGATGCCATCCTCTTTGTTCAAGCAACTCGGATTGGGGGCAATTAGACCTACTACAATCACTTTATAGCTAGCAGATAGGTCACTAGTCATGCCCGAAGGAATTATTGAGGATGTGTTAAATCACGTGTGGGAAAGTTTATTCTTCCTGTTGATTTTATTGTTCTTGATTATGAGGCAGACGAGGAAGTGCCCATTATTTTGGGGCGACTATTCTTAGCTATTGGTGGAGCAATTAATGATGTGAGAGCAGGGAAGTTAAAAATAAGAGTTGACGATGAGGAGGTCACTTTTAATGTGTACAAGACACTTAAGCTCCCTAAGCATTATAAGGACTTGTGCATGATTACTATGGTAGAATCGAATGGGATAAAGCAGAGTCCTTATGTGAATTGTAGTGATCCATATGCGACAACTGAATTAGAAGAGGTAGTGTTTCCAGTGGAGCGTGTTAAGATGATTGAGAAAAGAGCCAGAGATGAAAGAGGAAACCTTTCGAGAGTGTGCAAAGAGGCTAAAATTCATGGGAGAAAGAAGAAGAGAAAGCGCCCAGCCTGAGCAGAGTAGCAGAGTCGTGCCACGACTATAAATAAGGCATTTGTTGGGAGGCAACCCAACCTGTATATCTTTTATTTATTGATTATTTTTCTAGTGTCAAGTTTTGTGTTGTTTTTATTTTGCAGAGTAGGAGAAGTCTGAGTACCCTAAGTTAAAGCTGAGGAGCATGTTTGAGCTTAAGTGTGGGGTTGTCCCGACCCTTAATTTGAGGATCATGTCTGACCTAGGCCTGAGAGGGTCTCAGGGAGTATTTCTCACCCTTGTTTTAATATTTCTCTATGATCATGCATCGAGGACTATGCATAATATAAGTGTGGGGTGAGGAAACTACTTTCTGAAGTGTAATTATATAAAATTATTATTTTTTTAGAACTCGTAGTAGACATGGTCTAGGATAAATAATAAAATAAAAAAAATTAAAAAAAAAATTTAAAAAATTAGAAAAAGTTTGGACTTTTCTCGATGATGGATTTTTTGGACAGTTTTCTTGAGGGATAAAAGTCCGATTTAAAAACACCAAAAAGATTTTTGCTTTCTTTTATATTTTTTTATTTTCTATTTTTTTAGAATAGCTAGGTAGTATTCCTTGGTTTTTCTTTAGGCACCGGTTCTTTTCCAAAGATGTAGCTCGAACCGGGCATTTTAATTTTTTTTAGGAGTAGTTTAGGAAGAAACTGAATCGTTCTGAGATACTCATTGACATGATTAATGCTGGCACATTAGGCCATGACATACATTCTGTTTTCCCGTGTACTTGGTTTGAATTGTGAAGCCTAAGTAAAGTAAATAGCCTATTTTGTGATGCCTTGTCTCAGCTTTTTGACTTGTAGGCTGCATAGTGCAATGTTGCTTAATTTTATCATTTAATTGTGCTTGCTTGACTTGAGAGTTGAACAGAACCGTCTTGATTGAGTCATGTGCAACGTGTGTGTAAGGATTTGTAATTTTGTATGCTATCCGGTGTAGTCTAGAACTTGCCCCGTGTGTTAATTGAAGCAAAATTGTAAGTTGTGCTAATCTATGAGATAACGTAGGCATTTTCTTTCTTGATCATGGATGTGCTTGTCACATAAAAAATAAAATTTTCCATTGCTAGCCCCTTTGAGCCTATAGACCTTTATTTTTTCACCCACATTACAAGTCATACCCTATTTTATTCTTAATTTGATATTGATTGGACCTTTACCTCCTAAGGCACTAGTCGCTAAAATAAGTAAGGTTAGATATTGGGGAGTAGCTTTTGAGTGGAACCATGGAAGGGCCCGCTGGTGCACTAAGTTTGAAATTAAAGATCACTAGCCGATGAAATTTATTGTATGGAGTGTGTGAATATATATATATATATATATATATATGATAGTTCAAATAATGTAGAAAAATAAACACCTCCCATTCTTATAGATTTGTGCTAGTGAAAAATAGAGAAGTGCTTAATTGCAAAGAGGGCTATGTTGTATATGGCAAGTTTGATTGAGAACAATATGTGCTTGAATGTTGAATGTAGTGTATATCTCCACTAATTTAAGCTAGCCAAATCTAGGATCAATTAGGACTTTTAGCTAGCTTAAATTAGTGGAGGGGTTGCTCTGATGGTAAGCGACCTCCACTTCCAACCAAGAGGTTGTTAGTTCGAGTCTCCCCAAGAGCAAGGTGGGAAGTTCTTGGAGGGAAGGATGCCGGGGGTCTATTTGGAAAATGGCTCTCTACCCCAGGATAGGGGTAAGGTCTGAGTACACACTACCCTCCCCAGACCCCACTAAGTGGGATTATACTGGGTTGTTGTTGTTGTATACACTACGAGCAAGCTTATGGTACGACCACGGGATGCATATGAATTCTTTGTGAGAGTGAATGAATTTTTTTCAATTGTGTGATGTCCTTAAATTATATTCAAAAGTATATTTGAATGTGTGGACCAATTTATACTCATTCTTTCGTTTGTTGGTGAGGGCAAATGATCTCATGAATGATTGTTAATGTTGTAAACTTTCTTGTTGGGTAAGTGCATGAATTGAGGGTGCTTAATGGTTTCAAGTCGATTTTTGAGGTTGGGCGGTGACGAATAGGTTGCTGGAATTTATTGAATTGAAATATTCTACTTGGGTATGCTTAAACGGGAAGAATATGAAATTTTGTGTGTTCATGCTTGTGTGCCGATATTGATTGTAGTCAAGTTTTTAGTGTGTGGTTAAAATTTAGGGAGTTTCTCTATGATTGAACTTTGTACGTAGTTGGGGATTCATTAGATTGTCCAATTTCTCGAGGACAAGCAAGAGTCTAAGTGTGGGGTGTTGATAAATGATGAAAAGTGCATAGTTTGAGTATATTTGTATATTAATTCTTATGTGTGTCGCGGGATATTATATGATTTTCGAAGTGAAGTATACTCATTATATGTTTCTTATGTGTAGGAATAATTTTCGATGATAAATGATCAAAAGATGACAATTCGACACAAAAAGAAGAAATTAAAGGAGTGAGAGCTCGTCTATTCTCGTGCGTGGCACGAAGTCGGATACAAAAAAGGAGAAAATTTAAGGCACAAAATAGTGAAGCGAAGCAAAGGCAAGGAGCAATTCGCGAAATGGAAGAATCTCAAAAGTTGGATCTGCGTCAAAGACCGCGTCTAGACGTAAAGGCAAATGCGGATCCGCGTCAAAGTCCGTGTCTAGACACGAAGGCAGACGCGAAATCCAGCTCTCCCATCCGAAGTTGGATTGAAGAATTCCTCCCC
>MU689066.1:11744-52132 GCA_026770625.1 Nicotiana glauca | reverse complement strand
AGCGGAGGATTCTCAATTTTCTTCATCTTTTTCTAGTATTTTCAATTGATTCAAACTTATGCAATTGTTTGATTACATCATGAGTGGCTAAACACCCATTGTTCTGGGGTTGTGATTTAGCCATGAATATTGTTGTTTGATATTAACTTAACCTTGATTATAATTCACCAACATATGGTTGTTTCTTTAATTCTATGTTTAATTGCTTAATTGTCTGGCCAACAGTTAGGTTCTATTTACTATCTATGCTATGCTTGGAAAAATCGTATTTAGATTAGAGGAGAATTGAAGAGATCATGATCTTAACCCTTAGGGGGAGCGCATTTGTGGTTAGGATAGGAATATACCTAGTCACTGTGCTTAATTAAATATCATGGTCTTAACGCATTCTTAATAGATTGATTTCATAGGAATATAAGCGTTAATCTATTGAGAATAGGTGAGTAGTACTTCGGCAAAAGGCTATGAGAGCATTTATCGATTAATTAGCAATCATGAGTGAATTATATGAAAGGGAGAGTTAATTAGATCACAATACGAATAGTGAATCGATCACAACCCTAGAATACTTGTCTCTACTGAATACACAACAATCAACTTGTTACTTGATAAATTAGTTATTATTTAGAATCGTAGAATGATATAATCATATTATTGTACTTTGATTTTATCTAGACCGAATAATAATTTTAGTAATTCCGTGAGTAGTTTACACAAGTCTCTGTGGGTTCGACCCTCAACTTATCATTATATTACTTTTCGACCACGTATACTTGCATGTGCGTTTGGGAGCAACACTAACAAGAGCTCAGTTTTCTTTGGTGGAGTTAGTGAGGGTACAAACAGGAGATATTACAGGCCCTAGGCTTTTGTAAAGGATCAATGCCTGTGAGGTACCTGGGGGGGTCCATCTAAGTACTAAAAGATTATTAGTGGTACAATGTCAACAACTGATAGAAAAGATGTTGGGAAGAATTCAATCATGGACTGTCAGATTCTTATCTTATGCAGGCAGAGTTCAACTAATCAAGAGTGTATTGTTTTCTATACAAGTATTTTGGTCACAAGTGTTCATACTGCCAAAGAAATTGATCCAAGTAATAGAGAGTATATGCAGGAGATTCCTACGGACTGGAGGAGTATTAATCACAAAAAAAGCATTGTTGGCTTGGGACAAATTATGCTGGCCAAAAGTAGCTTGAGGTTTGAATATACTGGACATAGGAATCTGGAATAAAGCATCTTTATGTAAGCTACTTTGGAACCTTAGAAAAAAAGAAGATAAAATGTGGATACAATGGGTGCACCTCTACTACAAAAGATAGATGACTTCAGGTGGAACCCCAAAGCAAGCATAATGGGTGGTTCAAAAGATACTGAAGGCAAAGAAGCAAGTAGAGGAAGCTGGGCTGACAGAAGAGGAATTTATGCAGATGGACAAGTTTTCAATCAAGGCAATGTATTTGAATCTTAGAGGTAAATTTACTAAAGTTCAATAAAGGAGAATTACATGCAACAATGCAGGACTGCCTAAGTGGAAGTTTACACTGCTAATAGCTGCTCACAGAAGATTGCTAACACGAGATAAACTAAACAAATGGGGCTATGTTGAGAATACAATGTGCATACTATGTAAAACAACAGAAGAAACCATTGAGCATTTTTTTAAATGTTCTTACTCGGTAAGAATATAGATAACACTACTGCAGTGGCAAGGAATACAGAGACAGGTGATGGACTGGGGGCAAGAGTTAGAATGGGCTGCAAATCATTACAAAGGAAGGAGCTCTACAACAGAAGTATAAAGAATGAACCTAGATGGTGCAGTCTATTGCATATGGCAAGAGAGGAATTCAAGGATATTCCAAGAGAAAAAGAGGAGCATTGAATAAATTGTTCGACAACTAGTTCAAGAAATTCATGGTCGAGGCAGCATGATGCAAAGGTTGAAGCAGAGATTATTAGTTCTTAATTACTACCCTAATGTCATGTAATTAGGATAGTAGTTAGAAGACATAGCTTGAGAGGTACAGTTTAAATCTGGGGATGATGTCCAAGATCAAAGTAAAGAATAGAAATATTTTGTAAATATTACTTGGTAAATAAAATATTTAGTTATCAAAAAAAATATATATAAACATTGCACGCTATTGATCAACCTATGTAATCATCAGCCTCTATTATGTCAATCTCATAGACAAATTCCCCCCGGTCCTCCCCATTCCCCCAACCCAAATACTTCAATTGGAAAACTTGCAAGGGGTCTTTAGTCTGTAACTATAATCCTGGAATTACATTCTCATATTCTACAAGAGATACTTAATACTAAGATTTTAGTATAAAAATTTGTCCCAATATAAATTTTTTCTATCGAAAAAGAAATAAAGCAACAAAAAGAAAGCTAGCTAGAATTTAAGCGAGGGAGTAAAATCCCAACAAACGCGCGAAGAAATGCTAGAAGGCACTATAGGGAAATAACACCGAAAAATAAATAATCTGGAATAATATTATTTGTAAGCAGATACACAAATTGGCTTGAGTCGTGCTGGGTACTGTCCTAAGAAACTATTTCACCAATGTAAAATGTTTTCCCAGGATTAAACAAACCCATATCTATTTATTTAGAGGATACAAGAATTAGCAAAATTTAAATATTACACCCCAGCTATTTAAATGAGGGGAACAAGAGAAGTTGAACTACCAAATATTGGAAAGTTGATTGTGGAGAATAGAAGTTAGCTTGAGGCGTATCAAGGACACTGTCCTTAATGATATTTCGTCCACACCGTGATGAATAAAATTAGGCGTATCACCCAAGATTCAACAAGCTCTTCCAGTTATTAAACTAGAAACAAAACTAGCAGAAAAGTCAAGAAAGAAACCCATCATATAGGAGAAAAAGATGATTCAAAAATTTGTATTAGAAATTGTCTCTTCAAATACCATGTTTATACAGGTGTTGCTCCTAGGGCTAGTAACAACTAGTTTCATTCTATTGATTGTAAAATATCTTACTAAATAATAAGTTGATGTAAATAATATTTCAGAGAGAAAGTTTTCCCATACCAAGATGGACATTACCTTTTGAGATATCACTATTTTTTCAACTATTACCCACATATCTCTAAAGGGATATAAAAAATAAATAGTAAATAAATAAAGAAAGAAAGATAATTTGCTGGGTTTTGGTATCACGATCCATATTTTCCACCTTCGGAACCGTGATGGCGCCTAAAGTTGCACTCTCTAGGCAAGACAACGTTACAGAATATTTTACCTTTTTTCCTTTATCCTTTTATAATTAAAATTTAACAAAACTAAATCAGCAAAAATAAAAGTAGAAGTACATATTTTAACTGATTACCATTATACAATTAATCAAAAATCAAAATAGATACCACCCAGAAACCGGTGTCACAACTCACGAACATTCTACGAATATTACAAGTAATGGTTTGAAGGAAAATACATATGTATCGAAGAAATTAAAACCGAAATGAAGTAAATATAGGAGGGGACGCCAAGGTCTGTGGACACCTGCAAGACTACCTTAGGTCTCCTGAATGCAATATCAGCAACCGACCTCTCGATCAGCTACTACTAGCTCCGAAATCTGCACAGAAAGTGCAAAGTGCAGTATCAGTACAACCCACCTTATGTACTGGTAAGTGACGAGCCTAACCTCGATGAGATAGTGACGAGACTACGGCGGGGCATAACAATATATAACCTGCAACAGTTTATACTAAGACAGAAAGGAAATACAGAATGAAATGTAATAATAACTTGAATTAAATAAATATGGAACCCATTCGTCCTACCAATACTCAGCTATATCCAATCCTTAAGGGAGTTTCAACACCACAATAATGAACCTGAGCAAAAGATGGATACATAAACAACAAATGATGCGACGCGCATCTCGATCCAACCATACAATTAATAATAGTATAAACATTCACCCTTATTACTTCTTATTGCGGCGTGCAACCCGATCTCACCAGTCCACCCTTGTTACTCCTCAATATATATCACCATTATTTCTTCTATTGCGGCGTGCGACCCGATCCTACCAGACAATCACATTTCACCCTTATTCCTCATGTTGTAGCGTGCAACCCGATCCCATCTTATCAATACCAATCAAAAAGTACAAACAAGTATTTCACAAGTTAACTCAAATCCTCCACAACACGTATACCTCAAACCAAAACAACGAAAGATCACTACAATTATGAAACTTCATCTGTTATTACTACACAACAAGACCAATCAAAGTGTACCATGAAGCACCAATAAACCAACGCAACCAACAACGTGATATAATAAAACTACGGAAAATTAATAACATCAATAGAGAACATTTAACAAGAAGTAATTGGACTTGGAAGCATCAATAAGCAAGTAGTAATTAAGACATGAAAGCATTATATATTGGGAAATGGGGAAAGGGAACAAGCTAAACAAGTAATTTGGTGAAGCATAGGTTCTTGTCACCACACCTATACACCACACACATGGTATTTCACATGGCAAGGAAGTTGGGCATCCCTAATCCCTCAAGTCAAGGCTAGACCAAGCACTTACCTCAAGTCAACGGGTAATTTACAGCTCAAATACTGATTTACCTCTCGATTCCATCACCAATCCACTCGTATCTAGCCATAATTAACTTAATAATATCAATAAATGCTAAATAAATCAATTCCAATGCATAATTATAGATTTCCTACCATTTTTCCCAAAAAGTCAAAAATTGACTCCGGGCCCGCTTGGTCAAAACTCAAAATTCAAACCAAAACCGGATTATCCATTCACCCCCGAGCCCGGATATATAATTAATTTTAGAATCCGACCTCAAGTTGAGGTCCAAATACCCAAATTTCGAAATTCCTAAGTTCTACCCAAAATTACCCAATTCCACTATGAAAAACCCTAGATTCTAGGATGAAATCTTGTAAAAAGATGAATTAGATTGAAAGAAATGAGCTAAGAATCATTTATGGGGAAGAACTAGTCTTTGAAAAATCACCTCTTGAAGTTTAGGTTTTGAAAAATGAAAAAATAAATGAAAAATCCCATCTAAATTATGTTTTGAATAGCTGCAGATGTCACATTTGCGACCTGAGCTATTGCGAAGCTCGCAAATGAAAAGAACTATCGCAAATGTGAAGTTCCCCACACTTCTGCTGCCTTCGCAATTGCAAAGGTAATGATCACAATTGCGATCAGGGACCTCCGCAAATGCGACAAAAATATTGCATTTGCGATTACACCCCTACCCAGACTCTCTTCGCAATTGCGAAGATATGTTCGCATTTGCGAACTCTGCTGGCCTAGGCCTTCTTCGTAATTGCGATAAAGACCTCGCAATTGCTGTGTCTGTTTTGCTCGCATTTGCAAAGCCTGATCTCGCAATTGCGAGATCAGAGTCCTGCAACAGATACCAGTTACACCATCAATTCCCTAAGTTATAAAATCACTCCGTAGCCTATCCAAAACTCATCCCAGCCCTCGGGGCTCCAAACCAAACATGCACATAAGTCTTAAAGCATCATACGGGCTTGCTCATGTGATCAAATCTTCAAAATAACACTTAGAACCATCGATTCAACACCAAAACACATGACATTTTCAAGATAGTTCAAACTTTCTATTTTCTTAACCAAAGGTCCGAATCACATCAAATCACTTTCATTTTTTTATTAAATTTCACAGATAAGGTTTAAATATCATAACAAACCTGTACCGTGACCTGGAACCAAAATACGGGCTCGATACTAACAAGATCAATTTTTTTAAATTATTACATTTTTAGTCTTATCAATTTTCTTCAAAAATTCATTTCTCGGGTTAGGGACCTCGGAATTCAATTTCGGTACACGCCCAACTCCCATATTTTATTTCGGATCCTCCGGGACCGTTGGAATACTGATCCGGATCTGTTTACCCAAAATATTGACCGAAGTCAACTAAAATTAACGTTTAAAGACAAAAATTAATATTTTTGAAATTTTTCACATAAGGGCTTTACGGATATACGCAGACTGCGTATGCAAATCGAGGAGAGATAAAATGAGATTTTCAAGGCCTTGAAACATGGAATCGGATTCTAAAATAAAAGATTACCCTTTGGGTCATCACATTCTCTACCTCTAAAACTACCGTTCATCCTCGAACGAAAATAGAAAAGTACCTGAGTCGGTGAAAAGATAGGGATATCTACTCCGCATACCGAACTCGGACTCCTAGGTAGCTGCCTCAACAAGATGGCCTCTCCACTGCACACAAACCAAAAGGTAACTCTTCGATCTCAACTGTCGAACCTATTGGTATAAAATAGCTATCGGCTCCTCCTCGTAGGTCAAATCCTTGTCCAACTGGACAGTGCAGAAGTCTAACACATGGATGCATAGCCATGATACTTCCGAAGCATGGACACATGAAACACTAGATGTACTGCTAATAAACCTGGCGGCAACGCAAGTCTCTAAGCTACCTCTCACGCTCGATCAAGGATCTCAAAAGGCCCGAGGAACCTAGGTCTTAGCTTGCCTGTCACGCCTTGAGCCTGGGGGCGAGACTGGCATCTAGTGCCTCACATATCCTTGCGTACCTCTTATGACTAAGAGATTGTGAACATGTAATGTCATACTTTGGCCATGGGCCACATTACAAAATAATGTGCGATGCAAAATATAAAACTGGATAGAGACTAACACTGACTAAATGTCAACATAAAGTTGGCCGGCAAGGCCGTCATAACTACTACAACTGACAAGCCAAAAAAATATACGTACAGGGCCTACAAGACCAACATACTGCACTAACTGACAAGATATATCTACAAGCCTCTACTAATAGATGTACTGTGATCGGAACAACGCCCCGACCTACCTATAACCTATCTACATATATGCACAATATATATACCAAACTGCTAGATCCGACAACTCCGAAAAATGGGGAGCTTACCGATAAATCTGAACTCGGGCAACACCTACTGAGGAGGTCTACCTATCTGTTTGTCTGAACCTACACGCATGAAATACAGCTCCACAAGAAAGGGACGTCAGTACAAAATAATGTACCGAGTATGTAAGGCAATATACTGAAAGTTGAAATTGAACTGATAATATAATAACTGAAAACAACTGGGGGTCAAAGATAATCTGAAGATATGCTCACCTGCTGATACCGAATCTATTCTCTCAATATAATAAGTAAAATAGTTGTCCGACCTTATAAGGCTCGATAAATATATATAATTGCTATGCCGTAGTTGGCTCGCTCTTATGTTCTCGGCCATACTAGGCTCTGTATCTCGACCAACTGGGCTCGCTCATAGGCACTCGGTTACAGTAGGATCGGCATGTAATTTACCATCTGATCAGAGGTTGCCTAATAGGGGCCTGCCCATCGATTATATCTCGATGGTAATAAAGATACGATAATACTATATATATATATATATATATATATATATATATATATATATATATATATATATATATATATATACCCTCTACTCTCTTGACTGGAAGAAGACAATACTCAATCGAATATAAAGTCCTGTGAATGTGAATGTGAATGACGTCGTTGCAGCTGTTCCTAGAGTTTGTTGTATTTGTAGTGAATCTAGACAAGGATGCGTATATACGAAAAGCATTTGTTGAAATAGATTTTCTTACACAATTGTGGACTTAGGAAATTTTTAATTATAGTGCTTGAGCCAGAAGGCATCTTTTAAGTTGTTCCCTAAACTTTATAACACGACATGAATATACAAAAATATAACGGGCCAGCAAAGATTATATTTTTGGAGGAACTACGTATATATGAGTGGACAACTATAAAATTCTTTAATTGTCATAGTCTTTCAGAAGGTTCCAACCACTCTTTTAAAAGTGATGTGGGTATTCCAGTAAGTAAATGGAGCAATGTGCCAATTCTTTTTATTCATTATTGGTAGTGGGAAAATACTATAATTTATAAGACTAGCATAATGTACATAAGTTCAAGAATACAAACTTCTTTTTGTATCTCGTTATCAAACTCGTGTAATTACGAGATCATGTTAAAATAAAGAAAGAGATTAGCCTTAACATACCTAAAATAGGGAAAAATTAGTATGATATTCTTGAAAAAGATTGTACCGTACTCTTTTAGAACAACAAAATTTATACGCTGTTAAGCTTCCAATAATTATCGTTGGAATTTGGTTGAAAGATGATAAGTTTTGGTTGAATACTTTCTGGTTGTAATTTTTTTGGCTGAAGAGACGAGCTGATTGTATGTTTTGGTTGAAAGCTTACTAATGTTGAATTTTTCTGGTTGAAAGAATGAAGGGAAATATTATAGTCTTTAGTCCATATTTAGAATGGCGTGAATGGACATTATGCCACCTAACAAGAGCGACTCTCGGTCATTTCTTTAGCTAGCTGCCACGTTTTTTTTTTGGGTTGTGTAATCTCATAATTTAGTGATTAATTGTTGGAATTTAAAGACATGAAGTGTCTTAAATTAAGTGGAGTAAAAGGGAAATGGAGGAAATAACTTTTGGAGGGAAATGAAAAATTCCAATTCATTAAAGTCTTGCAAAGTGGATTGTCCCACATTGGACGGGGAAACCATCCAATATGTGTTTATATTGAGGAACACATTCTCTACCTCTCAAAAGGTTGAGAAGAATGGAAACCCCTCGCGCGGCCGTCATCATTCGGCTCGGCTTTGGATTTGGATTTGAATTTGGTCAAATGATCGATCGATAAGATTAATTTTTGGACCTAATCTTAATTAACTAATTGACAGTTTCCTCCTCCTATTATTATTATTATTATTATTATTATTATTATTATTTAATTAAAAAAAAAGTTAACAGCCGTGTCTGTTAACCCAACGTTCTTCTTTCCAATAGTCGTGTCTGTTACTCCATCCTGAACAGGTCTGTTCGCACCTGTCATTGACCTATAAATTCTAGAGGCTTTGCCTCATTTCAGTACGAAGTTTTTCCAGAGCCTTTTTCCTAACTAAATTACTGCATTGTTTTCATCAAAACAAAATAGTAAGTCATGTGATTTGCAGCGTATCTTTGAGTTCGTTGGAATTCTGTGATTTGTATTGCCACTATCACAAAAATATTTTTCCGTTCTATCCTGGAAGGAAGTAACCCATAATCCTTGGCAACTGTGGGAGGGTTATAATTCCTTAAGGAGACACAAGAAATTTGTAGGATCGGATTTTTTTTTTAAAACCAATCCCAAATTAATATTCTGCTTCATCTCTTTTCGTTTTTCGTTAAAATCTTTCGAACCAGAACACTGTTGGTAACATTAATTAAATAATATCCCACTATCCAGTAATTAATCAATTATCCACATAATTAAGAATTGTCTCAAATTAGCTAAAATTCTACTTATTTTTAATACACTTTATACATCATACTACCGTGGTCATATGGTACCTTGTATGTTACTAGTTCATAAATATATGGTATTATCGCTCGACCCGTAGTTTATCCCAAATCGACAACCTTCAACGAAATTTATTTTCTTTAATTCGTGTACCCTTTATCCTTCATGGTACTTACTTATTGCTTGTTATAAAAAGCGTAAATACGCTAACCTCAAGATAATCTCATCCCCGAGTTTATGTCAATTAACTGAAGACGAAACTTTAAATACGAAAAATGCGAGATATAACGTCCTCCCCCCCTTAGAAATATTCGTCCTAGAATGTCTACTCTTAGATGCTTTGGAATTTTTTTTGCCAGAGTCTCTTCTGTATACTAGACAAAAACCACCCTGCGCGCGCGCATCCAGAAAACGTACTATATGTGCCACACTTGGCCTCACACAGCTATTTATTATAAATTCGAAAAGTCAAAAATAAGAGCTTAGCGGAGAACCTACTGGTCTGAATAGGGTTGTGCTGAGGTATCCCATCTCGACCCATACTTCTAGTTTGAAATAGTTGATGGTATTTAGACTTTATTTTTTCCTCCGCTTCCCACGTCATCTCTTCCACATTCTTTCTTTTTCATAAAACCTTCACAGAGGCTACCTCCTTATTCCGTAGCTTTTGGAGTTGTCGGTCTACGATGGCAATCGAAATTTCCTCGTATGACAAGTTCTCTGTAATATGTACATCACCCGTGGGCACCACTCGGATAGGATCGCCAATGCACTTCCGTAACATAAATACGTGGAAAACCGGATGGACAGACTCCAATTCTGAGGGCAGTTCTAATTCATAATCTACTTGACCCACTCTCTGAATAATCCTATATGGCCCAATATATCGCGGGCTAGTTTGCCTTTAAGAATACCCAGTCATCAATTCCGAACTCTAAATCTTGCTGCCACACGTCAGAATATGACTTCTGATGACTATGAGCTGTGAACAGTCGCTCCCGGATAAGCTTTACCTTTTCTATGGACTGCTGAACCAGATCTGGCCCATGTAACCCAGATTCTCCAACATCAAACCACCTTATAGGAGATCTACACCTGCGCCCATACAAAGCCTCGTAAGGAGCCATCTGGATACTAGAGTGATAACTATTATTATATACAAAACTCGATAAGAGGTAGATGTTAATCCTAACTTATTTTAAAATCCAACACACATGTATCCTCGAGCGTCTGAATCATGCGCTCGGCCTGTCCATCAGTTTGTAGATGAAAAATTGTGCTGAGATTCACTTGAGTCCCTAGACCTTTCTGAAATAACCTCAAAAAATGTGCTGTAAATTGGGCCCCATGGTCAGATATAATAAATACTGGTACTCCATGTAGTCGCACTATCTCCTTAATATATAATTTTGCATAATCTTCTGATATATATGTAGATCTAACCATTAGGAACTGTGCTGATTTCGTGAGCCTATCAACTATCACCCATATGGAATCAAACTTACGATGAGAACGAGGTAATGATAAAGTCCATGTTTATTGCCTCTCATTTCCATGTCGAGATCTCTATAGTCTGCATTAGCCCTCCGGGCTTCTAGTGCTCTATCTTGACCTGTTGGCAACTAGGGTATTAAGTGACATACTCAACAATGTTCCTCTTTATATCGTTCTACCAATACACATCCTTAATGTCGTGATACATCTTTGTCGACGCAGGGTGAATGGAGTATCATGAATAATGTGCCTCTGACATAATCCTTTCTCGTAGCCCTGCTACATCTGGAACACACAAACGACCCCTATATATAAGAAACCCATCTCCTTTGAGTTCTAACAATGGCTTCTTCTGCTGCGTAACTCGCTCTCTCAACTCAACCAACTCTGGGTCCTCGTACCGCCTCTCCTTACTTCAGCTATGAGAGATGATTTTGCTGTATTTTGGAGTACAACTCCTCCGTTGCTAGGCTACCCATAGATCGGCGACTTAAGGCATCTGCTACAACATTAGCTTTACCAGGATGGTAGAGAATGTTAACATCATAATCTTTTAATAACTCAAGCCATCACCTCTGTTGCAAATTCAACTCTTTTTGCTTGAAGATATACTGCAGGCTTTTATGATCTGTGAACACATCAACATGAACACCATATAAATAATGCCGCCATATCTTAAGTGCATGGACAACCGAAACTAATTCGAGGTCATGGGTTGGATAATTCCGCTCATGCTTCCTTAACTGTCTTGAAGCATAAGCAATTACTTTCCCGTGTTGCATCAGGACACAACCTAACCCGACACCTGAGGCATTACAATACATGGCATAACCATATGGACTGTTAGGAAGTGCTAGAATTGGCGCTGAGGTCAACCTGTTCTTAAGCTCTTGGAAACACTGATCACAGGCCTATATCCACTAAAACTAAGTCGCTTTCTGCGCCAGCTTCGTTAATGGTGCAGAAAGAGAAGAAAAACCCTCTACGAACCTTTGGTAGTATCCTGCTAAGCCTAGAAAGTTACGAATCTCTAGCAGAGTGGTAGGTCTATGCCAATATTTCACAGCCTCACTCTTCTGAGCGTCTACCTGTCACGACCCAAGTTCGCCCTTCGTGAACTATAGTGACAGTACCTAATCCCTATAACTAGGTAAGCCTAACAATGCGGAAATAATCTAAACCTGCAGAATTGAATAGACAAAAGTCAAAATAATTGAATGGAACAATATGTAAATGCCGCTTGGCATATAAACACAACTTTAAATTCTGATGCACTATCCCAAAACCCGGAAACTCATGGATCCACGAGCTAAGAAAGTACTACATAGCTCTAATCTCCAGAATGTCTAACAAAAATAGAAAGTACAGAAGGCTAAATACTAAACACAAGAATAGAAAGAGACTCCTCGGTCTGCGGACATGGTAGATATACCTCGAAGTCCCGTAAAATCGCCTCGCCTCAAGAATGATAAGCCTGAGTGGAGGTACCTGGATCTGCACATGAAAAACATGCGCAGGAAAGGGATGAGTACACCACAGCGGTACTCAGTAAGTGCCAAGCCTAACCTCGGTTGGGTAGTGACGAGGAAGGTCAGGGCCCTACGGAGATAAAATACAAGATATAATCCAATAAGTGTGGAAATGAGCAGTATAAGTAAGTGCGAACAACAGTAACATAACACAGTGTAAGGAGAACAACAACAAGTTAACACAACAACGCAAATACAATGTAAACACTGGAGGAAAATACAGTTCAGTACCAATAAAACCAACCGGGAATCTCCAGGATACCGTCCTCCCATTTTCTTTTCATCTGTCCAGTGGATCTCTCGGGATATCGTCATGTAGTCCAACTATCAATGTACAGGGTGATCTCCCGGGAATCAAAACCACTCCCAAATATAAATATGCAGGGGGATCTCCCGGGAATCTAATCCGCAGTCCCAAATATAAATGTGCAGGAGGATCTCCCGGGAATCTAACCCGTAGTCCCAAATATAACTATGTAGGGGGATCTCCCGGGAATCTGACCTGTAGTCCCAAATACAAATGTGCAGGGGGATCTCCCGGGAATCTAACCTGTAGTCCCAAATATAAATGTGCAGGGGGATCTATCGGGAATCTAACCCGTAGTCCCAAATATAAATACACAACAACAATCAGAGAAATACTCAAAAATATATCAACTTCACAATAAGGCAAACAAATAGTCTAGCCTAGCCTGCTGCACAGAATCCAAATAAGGCATGTTGAGCAAGTAAATCAATTAAGTCAATTAGACATGCTTCCCTAGATTAACAACAGACTTAAATTCTAAGTAGTACAAATAAGAGGAAAATACAATTTAAGGATATTTTTAATGAAAATAGGATTTTCAACAATTAGCACAAGTACACGCTCGTCACCTCACGTACATGGCATTTCAATTACCACAATATTAATCCTAAGGGGAGAGTCCCCCACACAAGGTTAGACAAGGCACTTACCTCGATCAAATGCAATTCAACCCGAAACCACGCTTTTGCCACGAGTATCCAACTCCAAATGGCCCAAATCTATTCAATTAAATTGCATATTGTAAATAATACTTCAAGTAACTAATTCCACAATTAAATTCTAAGCTAATACGCAAAATTATATGAAATGACCAAAATGGCCCTCGGACCCACGTCTCAGAATCGGGTAAAATTTATATTTCCAGAAACCTCGCACTCTCACGAGTCTAACCATACCAAAATTATCCAAATCCCATAACATTTCGACCCTCAAATTATCAAATCTATCCGAGAGGATTTTCTAAACTTTTCCAACTAAATTCACGGATTTAATGCCAAAACTTGTAATAGATTCGAGTTATCTAACCAAAATTAAGTTAAGAACACTTATCCCGTTGTTTTGTTTGAAAATCTCCCGAAAATCGCATCTCCCCGAGCTCAAATTTGGTGAAAATGGATAAATTGGACAAAATCCCATTTTCAAAATTTGCATTCTGTCCAGAATTTTGTGTGTACTATTCACCCGTGTTACTGTTCAATTGGTACTGGTCAATGGGTACTATTGTGAAAAAAATACAGCAGCTTTATTTTTCGTGTCTAGATCAATCAGTTAACCTTCTGAAATCCACCCGAGGCCCTCGGGACCTCAACAAAATACATCAATCAGTCCTAAAATATCATTCAAACTTGTTCCCACCTTCGAAACGCTTAAAACAACATCCAAAGCACTAATTTTACATCGGATTCAAGCCTAAAAATTCCAAAAACTCTAAAACACGTTTTCGATCAAAAAGTCTATCAAAACTCATCCGAATGATCTAAAATTTTTCACACACATCTCAATTGACATAACGGAACTACTGCAACTCTCGAAATTCAATTCCTACTCTGGGATAAAAATCTCACTATCGAACCGGAAACTTTAAAAATTCAACTTTCGGCATTTCAAGACTAAATTAGCTATGGACCTCCAAAACACAATCCGATCACGTCCCTAAGCCCGAAATCACCTAACAGAGCTAACGGAACCATAAAATTTCCATTTCGAGGCCGTCTTTACACTGTTCCAACTGTGGTCAAATTTCTAAGGCTTAAGCTCTAATTTAGGGACTAAGTATCCCAAAACTCTCCGAAATTTAAAACCGAACATCCCGGCAAATCAAACTAGAAAAAATAAACCTGGGGAAAATAGTTAATAGGGGATCGAGTCATAAATTCCAAAAATGACCGGCCGGGTCTTTACACTACTTTTATACCTCCATCAATTACAATGTGTCCCAAGAATGCTACAGACTTCAACCAGAACTCACATTTAGGAAACTTAGCATACAATTTATTAACATGGGGGTTTTGGAGTACCGCTCGCAGATGGTTCACATGCTCATCCTCTGAACATGAATAAACCAGAATATCATCAATAAAGACTATCAAGAATAGAGTTTTACAACCAATGCATGAAACTACTCAATGAAGTTTATGTCGCAGTCCTAAAAATCAACCCCTCTGAAGTTTTACACTGTGGACCATAGAAAAACCATCGCGGCCATGGAAAGGCACCGCGGATCGCGAAAAATCCACCGCGTTCGCGGTAAGCATAACTCAGCAACACCAACCTAGGGTTTCAAAGTTTTTCTCATATTTAACCTAAATTCACATATTATCAATCCCCTAGGTAGTTAATCATCATTTTTAACTAATTAACCCTAATCTAAACACCATTGTGTAGCCCTACGCTACAAATTGAAAGAAAAGGGAAGAAAAAGAAGTACAAACTAACTAATTAAAATAGACAAAAACAAAATTAAAGACTAGGGAAAGATTTTAAGTACCAGAGATGAGATGTAACACAGATGATTTAGAAACAGTGTTGGAACTCGTGCACTTAGGGCTAGGGATGAACAATACTTTTTTCTATTTAGAGAGAAAATGAGCGAGAAGTGTAAATGAGGGCCTGAGGTCCTATTTATAGAAAAAGGACCTGGGACCCACATTACCTACCCACCGCGGTCCGTATAAAATGCACCACTGACCGCAGTACTGAACCACAAGGAGCACTGGCAAGGATGTCACCGCGGACCGCAGAAAATGCTCCGCGGCCGTGGTAGGGCACCGCGGACTGCACAAAATGCATTGCAGCCACGGTGACAACTTCAGAGAACCCCCACTTTTAATTTTTCAACACTGCGGACCGCAATGAAATTTTGCCCCGCAATAAGGCTATTGCAGCCGCAAAAAATTCGATGCGGCGGCGGTCCCAACTTCAAAGAGTGCAACATTTTTCCAATTTGGTCCTGCACTGCATCCAAACAACCTTACACACATCTCACACTAGTTAGTCCAAAAGCAAATCCTACACTAAAAAGAAAATCAAAGAAACACACATGGGTTGCCTCCTAAAAAGCCCTTGATTTAATGTCGCGACATGACAAAGATTACCATCAAATCACTTTAGATGGATCATTGCCACCACATGGTTGTCATCAATCTTGCCAAGGTAGTGCTTGACTCTGTGCCCATTAATTCTGAAGATCTCTTCATTTTTTTTCTTCAAGTCAAGTGCACCAAACGGAGTCATAAGTATCACTTCAAAACGTCCACTCTTATTTGACTTAAGCTTTTCTGAAAACAGACGTAACCAAGAATTGAACGAGAGAACTAAATTACCCACTTTGAACTCCTTGCCACGAGCATACTTATCATGACGGTACTTCATCTTGTCCTTGCACAAGGACGAACTGGAGTTAGCATGGAATCGGAATTCATCAAGTTCATTAAGCTGCTCCACATGAAGATTTGCTGCCATATGCCATTCAAGGTTCAACTTCCTCAAAGCCCACATTGCCTTGTGCTCTAACTCAAGTGGTTGATGGCAAGCTTTCCCAAATACCAATCGGTATGGAGACATACCAATCAGAGTCTTGTAAGCAGTCCTATAAGCCCATAGAGCATCATCCAATTTCTTTGACCAATCGGTCCCATTTGCATTGACTGTCTTTGACAATATACTCTTGATTTCCCTGTTTGAGACTTCAACTTGGCCCCTCGCTTGAGGGTGATAAGGAGTAGAAACTTTGTGATTAACACCATACTTTGCAAGCAAAATGTCAAAAGCTCGATTACAAAAATGAGACCTCCCATCACTTATGATTGCTCGAGGAGTGCCAAACCTAGTAAAAATAGTCTTATTGAGAAACGCAACAACACTCCAGTCCTCATTATTAGGTAAAGCCACGGCTTCAAACATAGTCAACTGCCACTAGAATGTACGTGTTCCCACACGAACTAACAAATGGGCCCATTAAATCAATGCCCACACATCAAAAATATCAACTTCGAGAATAGTATTGAGAGGAATCTCATATATCTTTGAAATTCCACCCGCTCTTTGACATTTGTCGCATCTCTTAACTAGTTCACTTACATCTGTGTACAAAATTGGCCAGTAAAACTCTCAACTAAGAACCTTTGAAGTTGTCCTCGCTCTGCCATGATGACCCCCATAGGGAGAGGAATAACAAGCCTTTAAGATACTCAATTTCTCCTCCTCTAGGACACACCTCCGAATCACAACGTCAATGCAGATCTTAAACAAGTACGGCTCATCTCAATAGAAGTCTAAACTATCCCATTTAAGCTGCTTCCTTTGGTTAGAAGAGAGCTCACATGAGGTTATACCCATCACAAGGAAATTAGCAACGTCCGCAAACTATGGCATACCATTCACTGACATAGAAAGGAGTTGCTCATCGGGAAATGAATCATTGATCTCTAGGCCATCACAAGGCCTCTCTTCCTCCTCCAAGCGGGACAAGTGGTCCGTCACTTGGTTTTCTCAACCCTTCCGGTCCATAATCTCCAAATCAAACTCTTGAAGTAACAAGACCCATCACAACAACCTAGCTTTAGAATATTTCTTCTTCATCAAGTACCGGAGTGCGGCATGATCGGTATGAACTATGACCTTGGCATCAATGAGGTACGACCAAAATTTCTCCATTGCAAACATAATAGCCAAAAGCTCTTTTTCAGTCACCGTGTAGTTCACTTGAGCATCATTTAATGTCTTGCTCACGTAGTACACTGGGTGAAACATTTTATTCACTCTTTGACCCAAAACCGCCCATACCTCAACATCACTCATGTCACACATCAAAAGGTAAGCTCCAATTGGGTGCGGTAATAATAGGAGTGGTCGTCAACTTGTGCTTGAGAAGTTTGAAATCTTGCATACATCCTTCATTGAACACAAACTTGGCATCCTTTTTCAAAAGCTTGCACAAAGGATTCACTACCTTAGAAAAATCCTTGATAAATCTCCGGTAGAACCCCGTATGCCCAAGAAAACTTCTAACCCGCTTGACAGAAGTAGGGGAGGGATCCTTGAAATCACTTCTATTTTAGCTTTGTCCACCTATATACCGTGCTTAGAAATTTCATGGCCAAAGATTATGCCCTCTTCAATCATGAAATGGCATTTTTCCCAGTTGAGCACAAGATTGGTTTCTTCATACCGAGCCAACACCCTATCAAGATTATTCAAGCATTCATCAAACGAGTCACCTACAATACTGAAGTTTTCCATGAATACCTCCAAAATGTCCTCCACCATGTCGGTAAATATGGCCATCATACACCGCTGGAATGTAGCCGGTGCGTTACATAACCCAAATGGCATCCTAGAAAATGCAAAGGTACTATATGGGCAAGTGAAGGTGGTCTTCTCCTAATCTTCCGGACCAATCAAAATTTTGTTGTACCCAGAATACCCATCCAAGAAACAGTAGAAGGCATGCCCAGCAAGTTGATCTAATATCTGGTTAAGAAAAGGCAATGGAAAGTAATTATTTCGGCTCACTTTATTCAACTTGTGGTAATCCATGCACACTATCCATCCGGTGACAGTCCTGGTAGGAATCAACTCATTTTGTGCATTGGTACCCACTGTCATACCACCCTTCTTCGCCACACATTGCACCAGCAAAGCCCAAGAACTATTAGATATGGGGTACACAACCCCGACATCCAACCACATGATTACTTCCTTTTCACAACTTCTTACATTGCCTCCTTCAACCTCATTTGATGTTCCAAGGAGGGCTTTGCGTCATCTTCAAGAAAAATCTCGTGTATACAAAAGGCGGGGCTTATCCCCCGAATATCAGCTAAATATCCAATTGCTTTCTTCCGTTTTTGGAGCATCGCCAATGTGGCTTCTACCTACATGTTAGTAAGACAAGAAGAAAGAATAAGTGGCAAACTAGAACTAGGGCCTAAGAACTCATACCTGAGGTATGTAGGCAACTGCTTCAACTCCAACACGGGAGGTTCTTCGATTGAGGTCTTTGTTGGTGGAGTCTTCCTATTCTCAAGATCCAAAGAGAGCTTCCGGGGCTCATAAGAGTAAGAGCCCCCTCCATAGCATTTACTTGTCGTGGAGTTTGAATCTGCTGTAATTGTGCCTTTGCTAGCTGGTTCATTGTGGTAATCAGTTCTGCTATGGCATGCCTATGATCATGAAGCTCTTTGTGCAACTGAATGACCGTGGAGTCACCCTGTGGCACATTTGCTCTACTTTACCAAGCGGAGGATGTGTCAGCCATCTTGTCCAATATTGCATTAGCTTCATCATACGGTGTATTCATGAAATTGTCCCTAGCTAGTTCGTTCACTATGCATTGGTTAGTTGTGTTAGTGCCCCGGTAGAATGTCTGTTGTATCATTACCTCAATCATATCATTATTGGGACATTCCTTTACCATAGTCTGGTATCTCTCCCATATCTCATACAATGGTTCGTTGGGCTCCGGTTTGAAAGCTAAGGTTTCATCCCTCAAAGTTGCCATGTGCCCCGGTGAGAAAAACTTCGCAATGAATTTATCCGCCAACTCATCCCAATTGGTGATGGAATGGTTGGGAAGCCATTCAAGCCAGTCCAAAGCCTTTCCTCTAAGTGAAAACAGGAATAGTCTCAACCGAAGTGCATCCTCTAACACATTTGTTTGCTTTCTCTCCCAGCAAGTATCCACGAAGCCCTTAAGGTGTTTGTAAGCATTCTGATGGGGAGCACATGTGAAATACTCTTGCTGCTCCAACAAGGTCAGCATCACATTTGTAATTTGAGAATTTCCCAACCGGATCCGGGGTGGGACAATTGCACTAGCATATCCTTGGTTGGGAAGCACTTGAGGAGCCACTCTAAGAGGTGGCAAGGGAGGGTCTGGAACATTATCATTGGCATGGCAGCCTCTCCTCTGTCCTTGAGGTACTAGAGGCATCTCATTATCTCCGTTATCATCAACCTCCTCCCCTGTGATCACGTTTCCAAGAGGGTCATTATTTTTGTTGTTTGCCGCCATTTTGTACCTGAATTGGCGTCACACAAATATTAGTATCACAGAAAGAAAGAAAAAACAATACACAAAACTATTTAGATAGATAGCCAAAACTGTTAGGTCCCGGCAACGGTGCTAAAAAGTGATCGGGTCCAACCCTACATCACTACAAAGTAACAAGAGTGGTCGATGCATCTTTTACCTGGGAAGATCGAGATCGAATCCACAAGAAGCTAGATTGTTTGGGATTTGGATTCCTATCTAAACTAGCAGTGTGTAGTGCTCTTAATTATACTTCCAATAATAATTGTACGTTTGTTACTTCTAATTTTATACTAATGAGATGCTAAATTAAACTAAGAATAAATGTTTGTAAGGTTTTCTAAATGGATAACGAGGAACTAGGGAAGTGACTTTCTCCTAGGTGAATACTTGACGGATTCCAAAGCCTAAGGAAAAGTTGTTATGTTGGGGATTGGGATATAACCAATGCACGAAACTACTCACTCTATACCTCTCGGTAGCTTGAGTGACTTTTCCCTAATTGACTTTCTCAAGACCAATTGGGTGTCAAAATTTGTGCAAGCAATATAGGCTCTAGTCGGGTATTACTATCTCTAGGTTTAACCCTTTAATTGGGGCTATCAATCTCTTGAATACACCCCAATTCCTTGTTGGACTAATTTTCCTAGACTCAAGCTCTCTTTCTGAAGAAGTGCCCAAGCCAAAAAGGCATAAATTAGTATTTGCAACTACTAATTCAACATAGAAAATACAAATCAGTCCAAATATCAACCATCCATTAACATCTAAGCCATAAAACACAAGACCCATCAAATATCCATACTAGGGTTAAGCCACAACCCTAGCTAATGGGTCTAGATACTCATAATAATGGAAGAAATCAGATATTTAGATGAAGAATAACCCATATAAGATGTTTATAAGATAAGAATTAAAGATTCAATGTTGAACTAGCTACAAAATTACTTAAAATAGTTCCAAAACGGACTTCACGTGCTCAGCTAAGATAAAGATAACCTAAAAATCTGAAAAAGAAGTATTTATACAAGGTCAAATTTTTTGGACAAAAACACCCCTGGCGGAGGTACCGCGGATCGCAGAAAATACACTGTGGCCGCAATGAGGCTTTTTTATTTGACTTTTCATTCTCTGAATCTGGCCACCGCGTTCCGCATAAAATGCACCGTAGCCACGGTGGGTTCACCGTGGACCACATAAAATGGATTGTGGTCGCGGTGTCTTGAAATTTCCAAAAATCTCGGGTTCTCTTAATCTCCACTCTACGGACCACAACAAATAGTCTGCGGTTGCGGTGAGGCTACTGGGACCGCAAATAATCTTCTGCGGACCGCACTGCCTAACATCATCACGATAGCACCTCTCTAAATCTCCTCACCGCAGACCGCACTAAATGGACTGCGGCCGGTGGTGGGTCTGTTGCACCTGCAGTGGATTTTATGTTGCAGTAGTGCTTTGACTTGTTCTTGGTAGTTGTGCAGGTTTCACTCCTTTTTGAGCTGATTTTGACTTCTTGTCACTTTCTTGACCAAACCCTGCAAACAAGTACAACATGTAAACCTTTGGGACTATTTGTATACATTTTTAATCCAAAAATAAAAATGATTATAAAATAAACTAGAATTCCTAGTTATCACCATTTTATATGGAGGGATGGATATTGGTTGCATTCCCAGAAGCAAATCGATGCCAAAATTAATCTCTTGCTCTGGAGGAATACTTGGAAGTTCATCTGGAAATACATCTGTGTGCTCCCTTACTGCTGGAATAGACTAAAGTATAGGTATTTCGGCATCTGCATATTTAACTCGCACAATATGATAAATTCAACCTTTTGCGATCATTTTCCTCGCCCTAAAATAGTAAATAAACCAACCTCTGGGTGTCGCTGTATTACCTACCCATTCCAGGACTAGCTAACCCAGAAAATGAAATCTGGATGTCTTTGCTCGACAATCAACTGTGGCGTAACAAGCTGTCAACCAGTCCATGCCCATGATAGCTTCAAAATCCAACATCTCTAGCTCAACTAGGTCGGTTGAGGTCTGACGACCACAAACTGCCACTATACAACCTCGATAAACCCATCTAGCGATAATCAATTCTCCGGCTGGGGTAGATACCGCAAAAGGATCACTTAGTATTTCAGGCACTATACCAAATTTCCTCGCGACAAATGGGGTAATACATGATAAAGTAGATCCTAGGTCTATCAAGGAATAAACATCATGAGAACAAATGGTCAACATACCTGTCACAATATCCGGTGAGGACTCTTGGTCCTGTCGACCTGCTAGCGCATAGATAAGATTCTAGTTACCACCTGAACTGGACGCTCTACCTCTGCCTCGACCTCTACCAGCCGAAGACTAAGACCCGCACCCTAAAGGATGCATGGACATAGCTGATCCTGTTGCTGAATTCGCTGCTTATGCCATACCCCTAGAATCTCTATTTGGGCAATCTCGTATCATATGCCCTGGATGTTTACATGTATAACAAGCATCAGAACCGGATCGGCATTGGCCCAAGTGTCCTCTACCTCATATGGCACACCGTGGCGGAAATGGCCATGTCTTCCTCGAACCTCGATGTTACTACAAACCCGACGCTTGGGAGCTCTCACCCAATCCTGACTGAGTGTAACAGCCATACCTGTAACCCTGTAGCTGAGATGACGGAGGTCTAGGTGGGCGTTCGAAGTATTAGGGCTTGTAACTACCCTGAGACTGCTCCAGAGACTTGGCAAATCTCATCCTCTTACACTGCCTTGAGTCAATCCTCTCCGTACCTTGCTATTGACGTCTACACCTTTCATATTTTGGGCAAATGACTGAATGAGATATCCATACTATCCTATAATGCAACGGTGGCACATGCCTCGATTAACTCTGGGGCCAATCCTGCTATAAACTTGTGGATCATGTCCCGCATAGTAGGAACTACGGATGGTACATATCTGGCCAATGAGTCAAAACAGAGACTATACTCCCGAACACTCATGTTGCCCTACTTAACGGCTAAAAATGGATCGACTCGGGCCTGTCAGATCTCCCGCAGTAAGTATTGGTCAAGAAAGGCATCTAAAAAATTCTCCCAAATAGCTGGAGGTGCATCACGTCCCCTGGACCTTTCCTATCCCTCATACCAAAGGATAGCTTTATCTCAGAGCCAAAAAGTTGCTAACTCAATTGCCTCTTTCTCCATGGCATGTATAACCTGAAAGATCATGTGAAGTTGATCTATGAAATCCTGCAGGCACTCCCTTTGATATGTCCCCATGAACTCTGTGGGACTCAAAGCAATAAACTATCGTACCCTTGAACTCCCAGAACCCACAGAAGGTCCTGCACTAGCGAATATCGTAGCCTGTTGCTGGTTAGCTACCAACTCTGCCAATAAGTTCACCGCACTCCTTAAGTTCTAATCTGATGGAAGTGGAGGGGGAACTGGATGTGTAGTCTCCCTAGGAACCTTCTTAGGTGGTGGAGGAGGCGGTAATTGCTGGGTAGGGGTCTCTTCCTGGGCCTTCGATTAGGCACCATCTACTGAGGGTACCCTGTTAGTCCCCTCACCTACTGTTGTCTCTCTCCTCTGGCTAGCCGTAGTCTTCCTAGTTATCATGATTTGTGCATGCAAACGCAAACACGTAAGTTTTAACTCAAATTTCCTATAACTCAGTTCTACAACATAATTTAGATTTAAAAGAAAGGTAACCAACTTCTAAATGCCTTGTAGTCCCATGCTTATATAATGTAGTGCACCACACATCTATAAACAAGACCCTACTAGACATGGCTTGTAAATTCTCTATGACAGAACTACTATAATACCACTTTTTCCACGCCCCGAGCTTGGGGGTGAGACCGACACCTGGTTCCTTGCTCTTCTTCCCAAATCTCATCATGCCCTTCATGGACGCCAATTGAAGATACACTCGTTCTCCGACCATGAATGCCACATCACGAACCTTACAGGCGGCATAACTCTTTTTCCTAGACTGAGCTGTACGAAAGTCTATCCTGAATGATCTTAACCTTATCCAAGTTATCATGCACTAGATCTGTACCCAACAACTATGCCTCTACCTGCTCAAACCACCCAATCAGCGGCCGGCATTGTCTACCATATAATGCTTTATAGGGAGCCATCTGGATGCTCTACTGATAACTGTTATTGTAGGCAAACTTCGCTAACGGCAAGAACTGATCCCAAGAACCTCCAAAGTCAATAACATATGCGTGTAGCATATCCTCCAAAATTTGAATAGTACGCTCGGACTGTCTACTCGTCTGAGGATGAAATGTTATGCTCAACTCGACCCTTGTACCCAACTCCCGATGTACTGCCCTCCAAAAATACAAGGTAAACTGCGTACCTCTGTCAGAAATGATGGACACGGGCACACCGTGAAGACAAACAATCTCACAGATATAGATCTCAGCCAACCACTTCGAAGAATAGGAAACTGCCGCATGAATGAAATGCGTTGACCTAGTCAGTCTATCCACAATAACCCATACTGCATCGAACTTCCTCTAGGTCCGTGGAAGTCCAACAACAAATACCATAGTGATACCCTCCTACTTCCACTTAGGAATCTCAATCTTCTGAAGCAAACCACCTGGTCTCTGATGCCCGTACTTTACTTGCTGACAATTCAAACACTGAGCTACATATGGAACAATATCCTTCTTCATCCCCCTCTACCAATAATGTTGCCGTAAGTCCTGATACATCTTGGCGGTGCCCGGATAAATAGAATACCGGGAACTATGGTTCTTCTCTAGAATCAACTCACGAAGTCCATCCACATTAGGCACACAAACTCAAACTTGCATCCTCATGACTCCGTCATCTCCAACTGTAACCTGCTTGGCATCTCTGTGCCGCACTGTGTCCCTAAGGACAAGTAAATGAGGATCATCATACTGCCTATCTCTGATATGCTCAAATAATAAAAATCGAGCAACTATATAAGCTAGAACACGGCTGGGCTCAGAAACATCAAACTTCACAAACTAATTGGCCAAAGCCTGAACATCCAAAGCAAGCGGTCTCTTACCGAGTAGAATATACGTAAGGTTACCCATACTAGCCGACTTACGACTCAAAGCATCAGCCACCACATTGGCCTTCCCGGCATAATACAATATGGTGATATCATAGTCTTTCAATAGCTCCAACCACCTTCTTTGCCTCAAATTGAGCTCCTTCTGCTTGAACAAATACTGCAAACTCTTATAACACGGTACGCCATATAAATAATGCCTCCAAATCTTCCGCGCGCGAACAATGGCTGCTAGCTTAAAGTCATGAACTAATAATTCTTCTCGTGAATCTTCAACCACCGCGAAGAATATGCAATAACCTTGCCATTCTGCATCAACATCGCACCAAGTCCAATACGAGATGTGTCATAATACACTGTATATGGCCTTGAACCTGTGGGCAACACCAGCACCGGAGTCGTAGTCAAAGTTGTTGTCACACCCCTTTTTTTACACACCTGAAAGGTATATAAGAGAGTTTTTTTAATTAAAGTGACATTATTCGAAATGAGATTATTTATTTAAAAATTTCAGAGTCACCACTTGGAATATTTATGGTGTCCCAAGTCACCTGTTTATCTTAAATCTCAAATCGAAAAGGTTTTATTTTTAAAGAGTCTGCGAATCAGAAATTCTGAATAAGGAATTTTGTTAACCCGAGGGAAGGTGTTAGGTACCCTCGAATTTTGTGGTTCTAGAACGGTCGCTTAGCAATTCATAATTGGCTTAATTGTTTAACTACTCATTTTTAAGATCTATGTGCAATTATCTTTTTACTGCTTTTAAATCACTTGATTATTCATAATTAAAGAATTGAGTTACGCGTACGTATACTCTTTTCCTTTGACGTGTCAAAAACCATGTCACGCGAACGTGTCCACGATTAAGAACGCTTTGTTTATTTATTAAGAAAATTTGGTTGAAGTTGCACGAACGCATACCTCGAGTCTTTTAAGAATTTAATTTGCAATTATGTTACGCGAACATATACATAATCGCAATACTAATCTAAATCGGGCCTAAAGCAAAATACAATTATTCAATTCTTAAAAGCAACATTTGTGAGGTCCATGAATGATTTAATTTATTTATGGCACAACTAAATTTTAAAGAGTTAAAATTAATTACATGAGGGCCATGGGTTATGGATATTATTATAGAAAAAGTGCACTTTATGAATTACTAACCAGATCAAAGGCATTGCTAAATTAATCAAAAATTCATGAAATTCAAACTTTCAAATCTCATAGCACTTTGACGTCACTGCCAACATTGTTATAACTTAATTACACACTTTTATTATCTTATCTATTAGCACTTGCACATGCATTTTTAATTCTTTGCACTTTATGAATTACGAATTCCCTCTGATTTACGCACTACATATACAAAATCACACTCTTCAAGCCAACACCTTTCAACAGACGGAGAATTGAGAAAAAAAACATAGTCTGTCTCGGCATTTGAACAGTAAATGATAATAAGAATTTTGTAAATTTTTATAATCAGTCAAACAATCCGATAGGCTGCTTAAACTTCAAGAACAACATACTCAATACATCTCCATCGAGTTCATAAAAAAAACTTCATTTTTGTGTTAAAACTAAATCTAATATCACTAAATCCAAACAATACTAGCAGATGCATCAGTAATGAACCGTGATTTCAGACATTGAACATATGGCAATTATTTCATGCTGAGAACTAATCAAAATGCATAAATCTAACTAGTAATAGCAGGTAAATCAATGAAAGCCAACAATCTCATATTATAATAAATTTGGAAACTCAAACTTCAGTACATTAGAAGACAATATATGAGGCAGTAGAGGATTACCTCAAAAAAGCAATGGAGATGAAATTTAAAGGTCGGAAAAAACTGAAAATGAACTCAGCTATTTGCTACAGCTAAAACTGCCTTTGCCAGCAGGTAAGATCCATCTTAAGAACCCAGAATATACAGAGAAAAAACCTTTGGAATCAACCGAACAACTACAACCTTTTATAGCTGGATTTGTTTGAAATTACTTGTTTTGGGATTCTTCATCCATTCTCATGGATTTTCAGCTGAAATTATATGGGTGCATGTATCCATTAACTGATCTTCTATTCAAAGAGAGAATGAGTCCATTTTGGGGGGGGGGGGGGGATGGAGGGGTGTGATAACGGCAGTGGAGCTTAGGAGAGAGGAACCCGATGATATATTCTTTTGTCTTTTTCTCTTAATAATGAAGAGGAACGAAGAAGAAGCAAGAAGGGGATGGGTATGCTCAGATCCGCCGTCCTCTGTTGTGTGTTCTTTGCATTGGTCCTCCTTAGTCTCCTAGCTCTAAGAATCTGTAGGTTTTCTAATATGTAGGTATTTTAACGTGAGGGATTTAGGGTATAAAGAGGAGAAAGATTTAATGGTCCAATGGTCTAGGCCTTTAAAATGGATTAGGAATTCAAATTAAATGGGTTGTTCCAAACTGGCCCAGTCCGATTTTGAGCTTCAAAATGACCCCTTTGCCATTCTTTGTTTTATTTTTTCTTTTCTTTGATTCTAAAATCCAATTAATTAAAATCTTAAATCAATCTATTTTGTAGAAATTAAAATTCTTTATTTATTTTTAACATTGAAACAACTAATTAACTTAAAACTAAAGAAAAATGCTAATTTTAAAGACTAAAATCTAAATATGTTAAAATGATAATTTTTGTGATTTCTGTTTAATAAAATTGATTCCTACATGCAAATTAAGCCTAAGATGGTATGAAATTAAAACATGGAAATTTTATGATTTTTTCTATGATTTTAAAATACTAAAAATGCATGAAATGCAACTAAATAAAGAAAAACTACTAAAAATCAATTAAAATTACTTTAGTCTATTCTTTAAGAGTTATTTTCAAATAGGGCAAAAATTACGTGCTCACAACTATCTTGAGCTTTTGAAATCTCGCCTCACACTCGTCTAACCACCTGAACGGGGCACCCTTCTATGTCAACCTCGTCGTCGGGGCTGCTATGGATGAAAACCCCTCCACAAACCGACGGTAATAACCCGCCAAACCCAAGAAACTCCAGATCTCTGTAGCTTATGTGGGTTTAGGCCAATCATTGACTGCCTCAATATTCTTAGGATCCACCTGAATAACCTCTGCTGATATAACATGACCCGAGAAAGCAACTAAATATAACCAAAACTCATATTTCAAAAACTTAACATATAAATGGCTGTCTCTCACAATCTGGAGAACGATCTGAAGATGCTGCTCATGCTCCTCTCGGCTGCAGGAGTAGATCAAGATATCATCAATGAAAACAATCACAAAAGAATCTAGATAGGGCTTCAGCACCCGGTTCATCAAATCCATAAATACTGCTGGGGAATTTGTCGACCCAAATGACATCACTAGAAACTCAAAATGCCTGTATCGAGTGTGAAAAGTTGTCTTAGAGACATTAAATGCCATAATTCTCAACTGATGGTAGCCAGATATCAAATTAATCTTCAAAAATACCTTGGCACCCTGAAGCTGATCAAATAAATCATCAATCCTCGACAATGGATACTGGTTCTTGATGGTGACTTTGTTCAACTACAGATAGTCTATGCACATCCTCATCGATCCATCCTTTTTATTTACAAACAACACTAGCGCACCCCAAGGCCAGATGTTGGGCCTAATGAAGCCTTTATCAAGCAAGTCTTACAACTGTTCCTTCAATGCGTTCAACTCTGGCGGGGCCATGTGATACGGCGGAATAGAAAGGGCCTGAGTGCCCAGAGCCAAATCAATGCAAAAGTCAATATCCCTATCGAGTGGCATCCCCGGCAGGTCTACAGAAAATACCTCTGGAAACTCCCGAATAACTGGCACGGAATCCATAGAAGGAACCTTTGCACTAGAATCACAAGAATAAGCCAAATAACCCAAACAACCCTTCTCGACCATACGCCGAGCCTTCATATAAAAAATAACCCTACTGATAAAATGACTAGAAGTCTCTTTTCACTCCAATCGAGGAAACCCCGGCAAGGATAAGGTCACGATCTTGGCATGACAATCTAATATAGCATGATAAGGCAACATCTAATCTATCCCCAAAATAACATCGAAGTCAACCATATCGAGAAGTAGGAGATCTACACTAGTCTTAAGAACCCCAATAACAACCACACACGAACGATAAATATGATCTACAACAATAGAATCCCTTACTGGTGTGGACAAATACATGGGAGCACTCAAAGAATAACGAGGCATAACCAAATATGAAGCGAAATAAGATAACACATAGGAGTATGTAGGCCCTAGATCAAATAGAACTGAAGCATCTCTACTGCAAACTTAAATCATACCTGTGATAATGGCATCGGATGCCTCAGCCTCAGCCTCAGGCCTGACTGGAATAGCATAACATTGGGGCTAGGCCCCACCACCCTAAACCATATCCCTAGGACAACCTCCTGTTGGCTGGCCTTTACCTCTAGTGACCTGGCCTCTACCTCTAGCAAGTGGCCCCTATCTCTGGCTCCATGAACCCTTCCTCTAGCTGGCTGGGCAGGCGATGTCGAAACCATAGCACGAGAACTCTGTTGTTGTGACTGGACACCCACTAATCTTGGACAATTCCTCCAGACACGCCCATACTCACCACACTCAAAACATCCATCTAAATACTACGGCTAGGAAAACTGAGACTGACCCTGACGGGCTAGCTGACCGTGATAATAACTCAGAAGAGGAGGTCTCTGATAAGAGCTGGTAGTGCACTATAAGTTGGCTTCCCCGATGGAGGTACATAAGGACCATGACCCCTTGAATCTCCAAAGGATGCTTGAAGTGCTAAATGAAACGACATGGGATGACGACCTCTACCAAAAATACCTCGACTTCCAGATGAGGTTCCACTGAATCCACCGGTGTGACGAGACCTCTTGTCATACCCTTGACCACTCCCCTAAGCTAAAACCATGTCAACTCGCCTGGCCATATTGGCTACGTCCAGGAAAGAAATCTCACTCCCTGTCTCCTTAGCCATCTTCAATTTGATAGGCTAAACAAGTCCCTTAATAAACCTCCTCAACCTCTCTATCTCGTTAGGAAGTATAAGAAGACCATGATGGGCCCAAATCACAAATCTGGCATCGTACTAAGTGACAGTCATATAACCCTGCTAAAGGAGCTCAAACTGCCTCCTATAGTCCTCTCTCTGAGTAATAGGAAGATACTTCTCCAAGAATAACGGAGAGAACGGGTCCCAAGTGAGAGCTGGTGATCCAGGTGGTTTGGCTAAACAATAATCCCTCCACCATTTGTCGGCAAACCTGACAGACAAAAAGCAGCAAAGTCGACCCTATTAATCTCCACTATTCCCATGTTCCACAAAACCTTGTAGCAACTATCCAAATAGTCCTGGGGATCCTCTAGTAATGTACTTCCATAGGTAGTAGTGAAAATCTTAATGAACATGTCCAATCTCCACAAGGCATCAGAAGACATAGCTGATCCATCCCCGGTCTGTGCTACAACGCCCGGTGGGACTACCCCAACTGGCTGAGTTACTGGAGTCTCAAACTAGGGAGCCATCTGCTCTGGTGTATGAGTAGTGGGAGTATGTGCTCCTCCCATAGCCCAAGAGACAGCTGGTGCTACAGGAAGTATGCCGACCTGAGTAACACTCTCCCATAAGGCCCACTTGACGGACTAAAATATCCTGAAGTACCAGGGTAGCGATGAACCCCTCTAGAACCTGAGCTGTCCCAACTGGAACGGTCTGGGCCGGAGTCTCCTCATAAAACTCTTCTTGAGGCTCTGCCGCTGGTGCTTCTGCTCGAGCTCTGGGCTGAGCCCTGCCCTTGCCTCGGCCTCGGCCTTGGCCTCATTTTTGTCCTCTACCACTTGCAGGAGCTGTCATAGGGGCTCGGGCTGCTAATCAGTGGATGAAGCGGTATGTGTTCTCGCCATCTGTAAAAGAACAGAGTAGAGAGTTTAATTAGCATTGAGAGATCAAACCGCACGACAGAGATGAATAGAAGGGAAATTATTCCTAACTCTGTAGCCTCTAGGGATAAGCAAAGACGTCTCCATAACGATCCCTCAAACTCTACCAAGCTTGTCCGTGAATTATGAGACCTAGGAAACCTAGTGCTCTGATACCAACTTGTCACAACCCAATTCCCTACCTTCGGGATCGTGATGGCGCCTAACATTGCATTCGCTAGGCAAGCCAACATTACTGAACATTTCACCTTTTTTCTTTATCCTTTTATAACTAAAATTTAACAAAACTAAAATGCAAATAAAAGCGAAAGTACATAATTTAACTGATTACCATTATACTATTAAACAAAAACCGAAATAGATACCACCCAAGAACTGATGTCACAACTCATGAACATTCTACTAATACTACAAGTAATGGTTTGAATAAAAATACATATGTCTCGAAGAAAGTAAAACAGAAATGCAGTAAAGATAGGAGGGGACGCCAGGGTCTGTAGACACCTGCAGGACTACCTTGGGTCTCCTGAATGTAATATCAGCAATCGAACTCTTGATCGGCACTACCAACTCCAAAATTTGCACAGAAAGTGCAGAGTGCAGTATCACTACAACCGACTTTATGTACTGGTTAGTGCCAAGCCTAACCTCAATTAGTGCCAAGCCTAACCTCAATGAGGTAGTAATGAGGTTACAACGGGGCATAACAATATATAACCTACAACAGTTTATACTAAGACAGAAAGGAAATACAGAATAAAATGTAATAGTAACTTGCATTAAATAAATATGGAACCCGGTCGTTCTACCAATACTTGGATAACCAATCCTTAAGGGAGTTTCAACACCAAAATAATGAACCTGAGTAGAAGATGAATACATAAACAATAAATGATGCGGCGTGCATCCTGATCCCACCATACAATCAATAACATGTTAACAACCTGACTGGTCGTTTTGTGAAATAGTATTCGGTTCGATAGTTTGAGGTCTTGAGTAGCTTCATAATAAGTGTATCAACTTGATTGCATAGTTAAATTAAGTTAACAGATGATTCAGAGTCAAATTGGAAGAAGGAAACTAGTTTTGGAAGCTTAAACGCTAAAAATTTGACCAGAATTGTACTTTTGAGTAAAAGGCCTGGAATGGGTTGTGGGTGATCTCAACAGCTTTGTATAGTAATTTTAAGCTTAGGTGCACATCCGGATTCGGATTTGGAGGTCCGTAGGGTAATTTGAGGCGTTTTAGTGAAAGTTGGAAAAATAGAGAAGTTTGACCCATAGTTTACTTTTGTGATATCGGGGTTGGAATATGATTTTGTGCATTGGAGCAGCTCCATTATGTCATTTTGTACTTGTTTGCAAAATATAACGTCATTCCGGGTCGATTTGATCGCTTTCGGCACTAGTTTTCGAATTTGGAAGATTTGGAAGTTCATAGTTCGATTCATGGTGTGATTCGTCATTTCGGTGTTGTTTGATGTGATTTGAGACCTTTCGCGAGTCTGTGTTAGGTTATGTGACTTGTTTATGTGTTAGGTTATGTGACTTGTTTATGTGTTTGGACGGAGTCCCAGGGTCCCCGGGTGTGTTTCGGGTGGGCTACAGGCATTTATCCTGATGTTTGAACTGTTGTTCTACTATCTGGTATTTTCTTCTATGCAATCACATTGATTTGTCTGCGATCGCGTAGCACAAAATTTGGACAGTAGCATTTTCCGTCTACGCGACCGCATCAGTTTTTTTATCGATCGCGTAGTAAACTTTGGGCCAACAACTATTTATTCTATGTGATCGCATATCTTCTCCCGCGATTTACAAATACCTGGGCAGTATTTAAATAGCCCATCCGCGATCCATCTTAATTTTTCCACCATTTTTGAACGGGATTGAAGCTTTTGAGGGAGAGTTTTGAGGAAACCAAAGGGAAATCACTTTGAGGTAATATTATTGACTTCATAACTCATTTATATGTGACTAAAGGTCTAATTAGTGGTGAAAATTTAGGGAAATCAGTGCAAAATGGGTAATTAGGGCTAGAGATTAAGAGACCTTAAAATGGGTATTTGAGGGGTCAATTGAACTTTGATTTCAGTGTTCTTGATATGTATAGACTCGTGAGAGTACGAGGGTTCTGAAAATGTTAATTTTACCTGATTCCAAGGCGTGGTCCCAAAGGGCATTTTACCAAATTTTGCGTATTAACTTAGACTTTGTTTGTAGAATCAGTTACTTGAAGTGCTATTTATATTATGCAATTGAATTGGATATATTTGAGCCATTAGGAGTTGAGTGCTCGTGGCAAGAACGTGGTTTCAGGTTCATTTTTAGCTGCTTCGAGGTAAGTACCTTGCCTAACCTTGTGTGGGGGATTTCCCCTTAGGAATTGAGTCTTCCATGCTAATTATAGTCCATGTACGGACGTATTTGTGGGAAATTTGCCTCTAGGGTTCTTAGGTCCTTATGTGGAAAGTATTCCGTTATGATTGGGTTTCCTAGTTGCTTAAATTGTCTCTATATGCTCCGTATGACGTTGTTAGCTTGCCCCTAATTCTTACGTGGTACATTGACCCTTAATTGACTTAATTGAAGTGATTGCCTTCCTTATTGTTTTGATACTTCTTGATTGTGAGTTCCTCTATGACTTCGTGCAAATAGGTTACATGTCCAATTATTTTGGTTACTAGTGTAGTTATGACGTGCTTATTATGTCTTGTTGTTTAGTTGAGCTTTCATTGTGAAGTTAATTGTTGGTACAAGTTTGGGTATAGTTGATTCCCTTTCCAGGACATATTTAATTCTTACTGTTGGTTCCCTTGCCGGGACGTGTTTATTCTTGTTATTGACTCTCTTACCGGGATATTGTTGTTTTCTTATTATTCCCTTGCCGGGATTCTTTTGTGATTGGTGTTGATTTGTATATTGGGATCGGGTTGCACGCCGCAACAATATTATATGATTTGGGTCGGGTTGCACGCCACAACATCATTATATGATTTGGATCAGGCTGCACGCCGCAACAATATTATATGATTTGGATCGGTTTGCACACCACAACAATATTATATTATTTGGATCGGGTTGCACGTCGCAACATCACTATATGATTTGGATCGAGTTGCATGCTGCAACAGTACTATATGATTGGAATTGGGTTGCACGCCGCAACAAGAAAGAATAAAAGTGAATATTGATTCTTATGGTAAGCACGAGAGTAAAAGCACGAAGGGTGATACTGTGCTTTTTCTGCTGATGTATTTATTTGTTGTTAAAAATTCAAATGCTTAAACTGTTTAATTCCTTTATTTCTGTGATCCCTTGTGTTAGAAGCCACAATGTTTTCAATACCTCACTGTATTTCAATACATCCTTAATTCAATTAGTTTCTCAATTATATCCCCTTAAACCGTCTAAGGTTGTATTTTTTCTTAAAAAGGAATTTCTACTAAGTTTTAAGTTATTAACTCTCATGTTAAAGGTAATAATCCATTCAATACTTTCTTTACTCAAAGGATTTCCAAAGAAATAACTTCATCTTTTCTTGCTGGCTTTCCCAATTAGCTTAGAAATTATAATTTTACTTATATTTGGTAAATAGGACTTCTTAGACATATTGAGTGCATTGTACAGACATTATGTATTGTATAACATGTGGATTTTGTTGTTAAAGTGAAATGGGAAAAATATGGGGGCACAAGGTGCCATGTGTGCTGAAGGTTCGGAAGTTGAGATTATGATATGAGAAATCGAGGGTTGAGATGGTCAGGATTGTGTACTAGACATGATGTGATTGATTTAGTTGGCATTGCCTTCTTTATTTGGATACATTCTTACTTGTCTCTGTTCTTGTTATATCAGTGTTAATTTACTTGGTTATCGTTTGTTACTACCCGTGTTCTCCCTTTATTGTTCCTACTATTTGTATTTTGATTTCTCTTCGCTGTTGGTATTACCACATTATCTTTATCTCGATATTCTATTATCATATCCTGTACATTTCATTTGACCAATAGGTGTCTTGATTGTTTCTCGTCACTACCCCACCGAGGTTAGTCTTGATACTTATTGGGCACCGCCGTGGTGTGCTCATATTACACTTCTGTACATTTTTGTGTACAGATCCAAGTATTTTATCGGTAGTAGTTGTGTAGGTTGTTGCGGTGGAGACTCAAGGTAAATCTGCTACAACGTTCGTAGGCATCAGAGTCACCTTCATTTGTACTTATTTTGTTTCGGAGTAGTGATGTATTTATTTTGTATAACTACTCTTAGAAAGGCTTGTGACTTGTACCATCGGTTTTGAAAATTATAAGTTGTTCAGAGTAATTTAATTTAAAGTTAATAAATATCAATGTAATTCAGTTTATGTTAGGCTTACCTAGTTTAGAGTCTAGGTGTCATCATGACTCCTTCGGAGGAATTTTTGGGTCGTGACATAACGATATGAGCATTCACCCTTATTACTCCTTGTTGCAGCGTGCAACCCGATCCCACCGATCCACCCTTATTACTCCTCAATATATATCACCCTTATTCCTCCTGTTGCGGTGTGCAACCCGATCCCACCTGTCCACCCTTATTACTCCTTTTCGTGGCGTGCAACCCGATCCCGCCAGACAATCATATTTCACCCTTATTCCTCCTGTTGCGGAGTGCAACCCGATCCCATCACATTTATACCAATCACAAAGTAAAAATAAGTATTTCACGAGTTAACTCAAATCCTCCACAACACCCATACCTCAAACCAAAACAACGAAAGATCACTACAATTATGAAACTTCATTAGTTATTACTACACAGCGAGACCAACCAAAGTATACCATGAAGCACCAATGAACCAACGTAACCAACAGTGTGATATAATAAAACTACGAAATAATTAATAACATCAATAAATAAACAACATCTAACAAGAAGCAATTAGACATGGAAGCATCAATAAGAAAGTAGAAATTAAGACAGGAAAGCAATATATATTGGGAAATGGGTAAAGGGAACAGGCTAAACAGGTAATCTGGCAAAGCATAGGTGCTCGTAACCACACCTATATGTCACAAAGATGGTATTTCACATAGCAAGCAAGCCGGGGATCCCTAATCCCTCAAGTCAATGTTAGACGAAACACTTACCTCAAGCCAACGGGTAATTCACAACTCAAATACCGCTTTACCTCTCGATTCCACCTCTAATCCACTCGTATCTAGCCATAATTAACTTAATGACAATAATAAACGCTAAAGAAACACATTTCAATGCATAATTATAGATTTCATAACATTTTTCCTAAAAAGTCAAACATGAGCCCGGGCCCGCTCAGTCAAAACTCGAAATTCGAACCAAAACCCGATTATTCATTCACCTCCGAGCCTGGATATACAATTGGTTTTGGAATCCAACCTCAAATTGAGGTCCAAATCCCCAAATTTCGAAATTCCTACGTTCTATCCAAAAATACCCAATTCCACAATGAAAAACCTTGGATTCTAGAATGAAATCTTGTAAAAAGGTGAATTAGATTGAAAGAAATAAGCTAAGAACTATTTACCTATGATTTGGGGAAGAACTAGTCTTTGGAAAATCGCCTCTTGAAGTTTAGGTTTTGAAAAATGGGAGAATGAATGAAAAATCCCGTCTAAGTTATGTTTTGAACAGCTGCAGATGTCGCATTTGCGACCTGAGCTTCGCAGTTGCGAAGCTCGCAAATGCAAAGTTCCCCACATTTTTGCTGCCTTCGCAATTGCGAAGGTAATTGTTGCAATTTCAATCAGGGACCTCCGCAAATGCGACAAAAAGATCACATTTGCGATCACACCGCTACCTAGACTCTCTTTGCAATTTGCGAAAATATGTTCTCATTTGCGAACTCTGCTGGACCAGGCCTTCTTCGCAATTGAAATAAAGACCTCGCAATTGTCGTGCATGTTTTTCTCGCATTTGCAAAGTTTGATCTCACAATTGAGAGATCAGAGGCCTGCAACAGATACCAGTTACACCAGCAATTCTCTAAGTTCCAAAATTACTATATAGCCTATCGAAAACTCATCCGAACCCTCTAGGCTCCAAACCAAACATGAACACAAGTCTTAAAACATCATAAGGACTTGCTCGTGCAATCAAATCGCCAAAATAACACCTAGAATCATCGATTCAACACCAAAACACATGAAATTTTCAAGATAGTTTCAAACTTTCTATTATCTTAACCAAAGGTCCGAATCACATTAAATCACTTTCATTTTTCACCAAATTTCACAGATAAGGTTTAAATATCATAACGAACCTGTACCAGGCTTCGAAACCAAAATACGGGCCTGATACCAACAATATCAAATCTTTTAAATTATCACATTTTCAGTCTTATCAATTTTCTTCAAAAATTTATTTCTCAGGCTAGGGACCTCGAAATTCGATTCCGAGCATATGCCCCGGTCCCATATCTTATTGCACACCCTTCGGGACTGTGGAAAACAGATCCGGATCCGTTTACCAAACTATTGACCAAAGTTAACTAAAATCAACCTTTAAAGGCAAAAAATATTATTTCTTAAATTTTTCACATAAGGCTTTTTAGATACACGCTCAGACTGCACACGCAAATCGAGGATAGATAAAATAAGGTTTTCAGGGCCTCAAAATACAAAATCGAATTCTAAAATAAAAGATGCCCCTTTGAATCATCACATTCGGGTGTGAGCACGTGATTTTTGCCCTAAGCAAATTATTCCAAAAGTTTCAAATTAAATAATTTTACAATTTTTAAGATTTTTGTTGCATTTTTTGTATTAATTGGTTGCATAATAACTCATGTTAAAAATATAAAAAATATGCATTAATTCATTTTAACAATCTAAAGAAAATAACAAAAATAGTTCATTTTAGCATTTTATTATTTTAATTGGAAATTACTACAAAATAGTTATTAAATAATTTTAGATTTTAATTAGTATAATTGTTAGTTTAATCTCTCAATTTTATAAAATCAAGAAAATACAAATATATATATATATGATATATTACAATTTAAAAAATAAATACAAAAATACAAGTGAAAATAAAGGAAGGAAAGTACAAAACAAATATAAAGGGGAATACAATACAATAATTTTGGGCCAAAATACCCCTAAGCCCAAAACAAATCAGAAAATACTCTCAAAACCCCAGGCCCAAAGAGCATCACCCGAACACAACCCATTTATCATTGATATTATCGGAGGCTTCATCATCAGATAGAGACACGAAAATAGCGTGTCTCTATCTTCCTCACCATCAGCACAGCTTCAACGCTATAGAAGATGGAAGGCGACGATTGAGAGAGGATTGGAGAGATTTTTCAGAGAGGATTGCAGAAGATTTGAGAGAGAGAGAGAGTTCTTCTTTCATTGCTCTTGATTTCTGGTATTAGAACATAGATGAAAGATTGAGTACTGAGTTCTGATTTTCTTTGTGAATCTGTTATTCCGTCGTCTTCTCTATTTGAAAAATGATAAAGATTTTTGAGTTTTTCGTCTGTTCATAGTTTGCTTCGTAAATCAGAAATTTTTTTAAAAAAAGGGGTTCTGTTTTATTCCTCTGGTCTTGTTCAAAGTTGAGTTGATTTAAACGAGCTCGTCGCTGTTGAAGCTACTGTTCTAGTTCGATAGCTGGTGTTTTTCGTTTCTGTTTAGAGGTCCTGATTGAGTTCTTTGTTGCGGATTCATCCGATTCATGTCATCTCGATTGCTGTAATTTACTGAAAGATCAATTGGAAAATTTGACAGGTTCATCTCGTTCTCTTATCTTTTGTATTAGAGTTGGCATCCTGATGACTCTCTGTTACTAGCGTAAAATGCAATAATCTGGAATGACCTTGCTATATTAAAAGTTTAAATTTTTCTGTTTTTCGCTCCCTGACGCTCGATTGTTTTATCCAGCGCGATTACGTGGTGATATATTGTTAGATTAAGTGAGGTCTTCATGATTTGAAATGATATTAGCTCTATCTATGTTTTGTGCTCTTCGGTTTAAAGCTCAACACCACTGTCCGAACATGATCCATCTTAAATCTCTCTAATTCTCGTTGCCTGTAGGTTAAGTTTTGTGAATTGGGATCCCGAAATGGTTGCTAAAATCTGGAATTTGATGCCCTGGCTTGGTAGCTTCAGTTATGCCTTTATACCACTGGATCTTCATTAGTTTTCAGTTAGCAAAGAGCAATAGATAAGGCGTGCCTGTGTTAAGATGAGAAGTTCTGGAATATCCATGACTAACTTGATGTGTCCAGGGATTTTTTTTTTTTAAAAAAAAACTGTTGCTGAATAATTTTGCTTCTACAAATAGCAAATAATCTGTTAAAATCATGTTATACCAATAGCTGTGACACTGTGACTGTAAAATAATGTACAAACTCATGGCGAAATTATTTCTAAGCTGGATAATTCTGCTTCTGTTACTTGGTGATTTGCTCATTGGTTGAAATGTTTGAGCATGAGCATTGGGAAAGATGAGGCGTTCAGATTATACATTAGTTTGCAGGAACTGATCAATTCGCCTCTGGTTTATTGAATGCCTCAATTGGTTTGTCTTTGCTAGTTTCTGTTTGATGCTCGTCCCAATTTATTTCGCATTGAAGTGCTCCGGATCTTCTCGTCTTAAGAATTGTACACCTGCTGCATTCATAAGAAACTCCCTTGAGCATTTTATTTGTTTCTTAGGATTACACATGAAATAGGTAAGTTTAAGGTGTTTTTTCTGGTTTCTTGTTGAGTCCTGAAGAGCTGTAGCAGCCCGAAATGGAGTGTATATGTTAAAGAGAGAGGTCGAGAGCACGCAAATTAAATTAGAAGATCACAGTTTGGGCTAGCATAAGTCGTGGCCTTATCTCTCTAGCTCATCTCTGTTTGATTGTTTTTTCTGTGTGTTGGTTCAGTTATCTTATTCTTTCTATAAGTCAACTTTGGACTCGGCAAAATATAGTGGATTTCAATTCAGCAATGTGTTTGCTCATGAATATTCATGGCTTTTCTTTTGTTTTGAGTATAAAGCAGAGTGATGGAAATATCTGTTAGAATTGGTTTGATTAGTTGTAATGCTGCCGAATGAATTCCTAGATAAAAGTCTACTGTATTTGAGAATGGTTAAGGAGGAAACCGATCGTGCATATTGAATTGAAAGCACTGGCAGCCATGCTTTAGGAGTTAAGGTCTTTGATTTTTTTTCATTTTAATTAAATTTTGTGAGTGCATTTTCATGCTGAAATCCTAAAGAGTCCAATTACCTTTCCATGCTACGTTGATTATTTGTTTTGTCTATAGACCAAATGCTGGAAATATTCATCACATGAGTCACTTTCGAGAAGTTTAGAAAATAATTCATAAACCTTGTAGTTTGCTTTAGTTGAATAAAGCTCTTTGGAGTAATTTGAGACGAGCCTCGCCCAATAAAAATACAAAATTACGGGGCCCTCAATAAAGGCTTGAAAATATTTAGAAAATCGGGAAGGGTCGTTTAGCGAATTTCACGACCCTCCCAAAAGATTATAATACGTTAGACTCTATTAGGCGCGTCTTTAATAAATTTACATTCCTAATAC